>JAJOOS010004911.1:0-18602 GCA_029582725.1 Solanum chiquidenum
ATTAAATCATCAATATAATGGCTTAGAAAACGTTTTGCCAATGAACCCATGCTTAGATTAAAATTTGAGATTTTTGTTCTTTGAAACACTTTTGATTGGACTCCTTGAAAGAAAGATTGATCAAGGATCAAGGGTCACCATACATTTTCTAAGATTCCCCAAGAAATTTGATGAAGAAACTACCTTCAATCCAAGCCCTAGCTCCAAGTTCTAGACCTTGTTAAATGGAGGGTTGTAGAGAGGGAAATGTTTGAGGGGAGTTGGGTTCTTTTTAATTCTAATTGGAGTGACTTAAAATGGAAGAATTAGGGTCATAAAAGGTCTTATAGTTGCTAGGAAAGGAAAATAATAGCATAGGGTCAATTTTGGAAAAGGACTAAGGACCCATAAAGTCCTGACTTAAAAATTGTGCCCATTCCCGTCTAAACTCGTCCTTTGGACAGCGCTTCACTATTTCGGGCATAACTTTTTACTCCAAGGTCGGAATTGGGAAAACTCGGTGGCGTTGGGAAAACTCGGTGGCGTTTTCTCGAGCTGAATTCACTATTTTGGCCGACTTTCTGTAAAGTGCCACATGTCCGGCAGTGATTGGGCAGTGCGCGCGTCTGTCGTAGAATGAAACATAACGTTTTACTCCGATATCATTTTAATGAGCTGTTTGTTTTGCTTGAAACTAGACTCAAATACCTTCAATTGGATAGGTTTTAGTCCCTCTAACTCGTTATATATTCGAAGGTATGCTCGTTCAAAGTCAGATGAGAAATGAGATCATTTGTAGTATTCCTCCACAATGAACCTTTAAACTTTAATCTTTTCTTTAATGATCTGTTTGACCTAAAACTTTTGTTTAACCCTTCAAATGACTAAATATAAGGGTTACATGGTATGCTTAACCATTTTCAATGATATACCTCCCCTGATATCACATCTATGCATTGGTGTTTACGAGTTGCAAATGTATTTTAAGTAACGGGATATTACATATTCCATCACCCAACGTTACAGAACTTGAATTTTTTGAAGGTCAATGCAAAAAGGGGACAAACCTGACCAAAGGGCGGATCGCCGATTGGATCGGCTATCCCGACTAACTGCTTCGAGTGGTCCTTCGCAGCACACTTTTTGACAACTATAAATATTTGTTTGAATTTTTATTTTAGTATGCAATCAGTATCGAATTTTAGAATATCAAACATTATTTTCAGTTTTTAGAACTTAGAGTTTTGGAGACTATGTTCCTTAGCTTAGAAAATTTGAAGATTTCCATTTCTAAGCAATTGGAAGTGGGTATTGAAGATTCTTCATCTTAGACGTGCGTAAATACTATATCTATCGTACCCATTTGATGGAAACACTTTTCGGTATCAATTTCCATCTCTTTACTATATCTAGCTAAAACCCCAATTCTTGAGGTGTGATTATGTGAATATGGGTTGAATTCACTGTCGGGTATTGCTAATAGATAGTTAATTTGTTGTTTAAAGGTGATTTCGTTCAGTAGTTGTGTTTGAATTTAATGGGGTTGTAGTTGCAAATATAATTTTATCTTCATGTTTTTTACTTGCTCGAGAGAGAGGTTTTAAAACCAAAACTACTGAATCGATAGTCTGTGGTTATTGGGTTGTCGTGGATTCAGCTCGAGAAAGTGAATCCTAAACTTTCTCCCACATATTCAGCTCGAGAGAGTGAATGGATTAAGGCGAAGGTTGTGCTTCATTGCCGCTTATTGGTGTTCGAGAGGAACCGATTTGATTCGGGGTAAATTGTTTGAGAGAAAATTTACCCCCACTAATGTCTAGCTTAGTTACCAATTTACAGCGATTTACTATCAATAGCATTTACCCAGTAGTTTATTTTAGCCCATATTCCTATCACATCCCAAGAATCCCTTATCCATTTTAATATTTCTATATTATTTGTTGTTTATAGTTGATAATTGACTACAAAACCCCCATGGATAATTGACACTTGTGTCACCCTTTAATTTGATATGTTTTTCTTCGTATAAGTCTTTAGCTATAATTGACTTGAGAGAAGTTCTTTCTTTTTTCTTAATTCTCGATTACAAACCGCTCCCTTGGGACTCGACCCCAACTCACTAGTTTGGTTATATTACTACTGAACGACTGTGGACGCTTAATTGGATGAAGCGCCTGGATACATCAAATCAATTACACATTATGAACGGATTGATATACCTCTAAAACTCTTTCGGAAGACATTACTATCTCATCCTCAACACTTGACTTGGTTTCTCATCTTATAATCTCCCCCTAAGGTTTAAAGCTGACACTTGAAAGCTATGGATATATTTCATCATCTCCACACTGGTCCACTTCTCTTTACTCTAATACTCGGGAAAGGCTTATCTCATGGTTACTGAACTCTGCATAAGCAAGTATTAAGACTCCTTCTAAGAACTCTTTCTAAGATGCTTCTATTAATTTCTTCTCATTGGCTTATAAGGCAACTTCATTTAAATCTTAAGGAAAAAATAATACTTACATCAGCCTATTCCACATTAACAGCTCAAATATACTATATAGGCGCACATGGAAAATCATTAACTTAATTAGAATCTCGTCTGATTACATACAATCTCGATACACCTCTTAATGCTCTTCTTACTCTTATGACTTAGCCACACTTCACTGCCCTTATCTTAAAAGTTAGGTCTCCAATTATACCACTCATTTTCATTTCAACTAACTTATTGATTCCTCCCTTACTTAATACCAAGTATACCAGATCAGATTTCAAGACTAGCATCATCATCCTCATAGTGGCATTCTTTTGATCAAGACGCTCATCTCAAATCCAAGCTTAATGTTTATTACTAAACCTGAATATCAATATGATTGCTTGCTTACTATACTAACTTACAACTACTAGATATAAATTAAGAAACACTCTCCCACTAAAACCTCATGACAGGTGGTCAATCTTTATCTCTCCATCTACATACTTACGAGTTATCGTCACACTTCCTTTCACAACTTAAGTACTATTTACCCACTAACTATACATCATTGGCTAACTAGTTCTATAGTCCTCTGAATATCATGGGATCTCCCAAAAAAATCATAAGCCTAGCTTAGATATTTCACCTCATGAATACTCTGCTCTTTTATTAAACACCTACACTGAGCCTTTAATAACACAATGTTACATTCACAAAAACTCTTTTCTGGTTAAAGTATACTCTAACTCATCCTAACTAGTAACTCTTACTCTACCTCCTATCATGAAATCTTCACAAACTCATCACTTCTTAGTCTACCCATAAGGGAAAAATACTCATTAACAATATACTGGTGCATGACTGCAACAACATAATTTCCATCATCACTATCTTCCTATCTTAGATTACCATACCTCTTCATTCATTCTTCTAACTCTGGGTACTTTTAGTACTACTACTTATAACATTGTAAGTCATACTATCTTTCGGGTGCAATTATTACCCAAGCTTTAAAACACACTTCCTAATAAGGGTATCAACTGAAACAAGGTTTAGGGAAAAGAGTCTAGGAATACATCTCACATTTAGCTCGAACGCATGATTCATATGAATAAGAGTGCATTTTTTGAATCTGAACACTTAACCTCACTCACGGGCTTCTCTCTAGCCCCTCTGCAGTCTCATGACTTTCACAAGACTTTTGCTTAGGATCTAGGCTTTACATTTCAACTATCTTGAGTATGAGGGGTGGTAAAATGAATTCGAGGAATGCACGAGTTAGAATAAATTTCTTATGACATAGTTCTACTGAGCGATTTAGATTATGAAAGAAGGGAAACTTTTCCTAAATATTTGTAGTTACTTATTTATAGAAGTGGGGCCCTCACAATCATATATAAGATCCTACTTGGCACGGCTTCATAGACACCCTAGGACACTTAAACTCTGTGCTCTGATACCAAGTTTGTCAAGACCCGAGCCTACACCCTGAACGTGGTCGACATTCAAGAACCATTGCTGGTCCCCAAGAGAACCCTCATCATGGTTGACTATAAGCGGAAGACTAACTTGAGCATACATAAGCATCAAATTGAAAAAAACGTTTAAAAAAATAGTTTACCAAATCTCAAAACTTCGCTGAATATATTGAGTATTAAACATAAGTTTTAAATAAAACACCTGAAACTGAAACTCTCCAAAACTGTCTATTTACAAAGTCTCTACTATACAAAGATGAATGTCGGGACAAGACTCACGACTCCTCAAAAGAACTACTACTAACAACTCATAAAACTAGAGTACTCCGAAAGCAAGGAGGTCTCACTTATAAGCAGACGAGCAGATGAAGTGATCTCAACAGACTCTTGTTGAGGATTCTAAGAACATGTGTCTGCATCATTAAAAGATGCAGGTGTCGAATGACATCAGTATATTGAATGTACGAGTATGTAATACAGTTGAATAACAAATAACTGAAAGAGAGGATTGCAATAGATCAGAATGCACTCAAGTTGAATGTAAAGAAATAAAGGATTTAAATCATTTAAAGCTTTACAAATACTTTATAATCTCTGAACTCAACAGAATAAGTGATATATAAAAATACACTTTAACTTTATTGGGAGATTCTCTAACTGATAACCATCTCTATGAGCTATGTAATGATACAACGTCTCGCCCACGCTTCCAGAATAGTCCTATACCTTGTCGGGGTATAGAACACCTCAACTAAGTGGATCCACTAAGCTATGCATATAAAGAAATAAAAAGTCATCTAAAAAGTATGACCTTTTACCCATGTTGGCATACATTGTTTATGAGGTCTCTGAGTTGTCTGAACTCGTCCCCATATCGGTGCTCAATACTACTACCAATAATATATACTCATGCTCATATGTTTAAAAACATAACTCTTCCTCTGGTTTAAAATAATGGCTCAAAATACCCTCTTAAAAGAGGTAACTGCTCTTAAAATATCTTTTGAACTCATACCTCATTTAGAAATCTTAGTTTTTCTTGTATCAATGTAAAAGTTGATATCTTTGGGAAATACTTAGTTCCCTTATACGTTTACTCAATTCATACTTGAAAAACTCTTTCTAAAAAATATATCAAAATCATATTGTAATATGGTCATTGATGATTCGAGAAGTCATACTGCATAAACATTGATGGTATAGCTAGATACCATACTGCTTAAGCATTAATGACATACTCGATTGTCATACTAATCATCTTTTAGAAAACTCTTTTCTCAAAACTCATCTTTACTTCATCAAAAACTAAATTTAATCTCAATTGTTGGCTTTAAAAAGCTTCTCAAGATTTATAAATCAACTCATAGGGTTCATATGGAATTATTGACATGAACGACTCAACTTAGGGATCTTAATAGCAATATGGAAACTCAAGAACATAGAACCCAATGGCACTACTCATCTCAAGAATACTCAATTCATAGGGTTCATGCTGGAATATTGACATGAACGAATCAACTCAAGAATCTCAATGTATAACATATAGCAATTCAAAAATTAGGAATAGAATTTCAAAAAGAATCAGGAACTCAAGAATATAAAATCAATGTATCTCAAGAATACTCAAATCTAGGGATAGAATTTTAGATTACTCTTTTACTGATTTGATAATAGATGTAGGGCGTGAGGACGAACTAGTCCAACACTATGATAGCCTTACATATCTAGTGACCTTAAGGTCACTAGATATAGCACATTGACTTCCAAAAAGAATTAAAGAAAATTCATTAAAGTCGTCTATTAGTTCTTTTATGTTTTGGGTCAACTTCAAATGACCATAACTTTTACCACAGGATGGGTTAGGAGACCCATAAGATATCAAATGAAAGGTCTTGGAATCCTCTTTCGAACACCACTAAGTTTGCTAATATTCGAGCTCGTATGAGGGAGATATGCTTGTTTGATGTTGGGCTATCCAAATAAGGAAAGTAACCTGAAAATATGAGGGGTATTTTGGTCTTTTCCTTACCTAATCAGATTTAAACATTTTTGTAAGGTTTTAGGTGTCTAATGATTATAATTAATCCCCAAAGCATTTAGGGTTTAGAGAGAAGACTCAAGAGGATAAACAGTTCAACGTTTCAAGCGTTAGTTCAAGATTTCGCCAAGAACCTAGTTCTTTGAGGTATGTAAGCTTCCATAGTATTGGGTTCGTTCACCCAAACGACAATCATGAGTTTCTTTTACGAATCTATCCATAAATTGAGAAATTTAATTTCTTGATGAGTTCATGATAAGTATTCTTGAAGTTTCCTTATCGATTAAGTTTTGATGTAAGATTCTACTTGGGTCAACTTCAAACGATCATATCTCTTAGAATATAAACAGTTATGTGGGCCATAACCTAGCAAATTAAAGAAATTTGAATCTACTTTCCAACGCAACCAATTTCCCCTAAATCCAATTTCTGAATAAAAAGTTATGACTATTTTAGTAACCTGATACAGTGTTGTTACGAATTAGCCGACAGGAAAACATTAAAAAGGGTCATTTTTGTTTTTTTACCTCCAAGAAAACCCTAAACGAATTTCTTGACTAATAAAAGGCTTAAACCAATCATATTTTCATCTTTTAATCCATTATTCTCTTCTCTCTCAAACCCTAGGGAAAAATCCGAAGGAAAAATCAAAGTAGAAGACTACATTCAAGATTCTATCAATCTTTTTCAAGATTCTTCTTAAAGGTAAGTCTTTCTCCAAGAATTCCATTCTTTTAAACTCAAATTACTCCATAAAATTATGAATCACTAATGAAAATCATAATTCTTGGCCATAGAAATTTCAATAAACTAATTCAAGAATCTCGAGAAAGGTTTTCTTGATCGTTTACCTTCAAGCTAGGGTTTCAAGGCTTCTAATCAAGTTCTTCTTCAAGATTCTTCAAGATTCTTGTTCTTTAAGGTATGTAAGGATATCATAGTGTTGGTATAGTTTGTCCTCATGGCCTACATTTACTTTCAAATTAGTAAAACAGAAATCTAGGATTCTACCCCTATATTTGAGTATTCTTGAGATTAGTTGATTTGAGTTCTTGAGTTCATGGTTCTTTTAAAAAAATTATTCCTAATTATTGAGTTTCTATATTCTTATTGAGATCCTTAAGTTAATTTTTTCATGTCTATAATTCAACATGAACCGTATTTTGAGTTATAAATCTTGAAAGCTTTTCAAAGCCAACACTTGAGTTTTAAACTTAATTTTGAGAAAGTAAGTATGAGAATGAGAAGATTTGTATACATTAGTTCCATATTGTTATTTAGACCCTTAAGTTGAGTTGTTCATTCCCATACATTCCGCATGAACTCCATCAATTGAGTATCTTTGAGAGGAGTTGTATTTTCAAGTTCTAAGTCTTGAGTATTGAGTTCCTAATCATTTTGGGATTATATTCCTAATCATGGGCCTACTACATGTTACCCATGAAGGTCCTTGAGTTGAATAGTTCATGCCCATTGTTGACACCCGATTTTGACCCTCCCCGATAGGAATTAATTCACAAGCTTCTCAATTTTTAAACAATTTACAATAATTAGTTTTATAAAATTCAAATATTTCTCAAGGGTACTTTAATTAATTCTAGTCGATTCTATAGTATTTTATAATTATATGTGTAATTAGTATTTCTTAAATATTCAAAAATTGTCTCAAAAAGACTTTAATTCTAGTAAGCACTTTATTAAATTAATTTAGTTTAAATTATGGTTATAATTTTAATTTATTTATTTTATAATTAAATTAACTATTTTATTTCGTTAAGATTAAGAAGCTCATAAATTAATTATATTAATTCATCTTATTTTGTTGTTAGCCGAATTCGCTAATCTAATTCAATTCGGCTAAAATTTCAACTTGAATTGGTTACAATTGCAATTCAATAGTATTTGGTAACTGCAAATATAACCGATCCCCATCTTAGCCTCCAATTCTTTTAAGACCCAAAATTGGGCCATCCGTTCGGTCCAAAACGCTTTCAGCTGCCCCTCTCTTTTCTCTCCAATAACCTAACTCTTAATTCCTTTCTCCTGGCCCCAGACCCATCTCTTTAACATCTCCTCTGCACCAACCCACACCTTTTCCCCCAACCCGGCCCATTCCCAATTCACAAAAGAACCCAGAACAAAGCTCAACGTCAAACAACATCATACACGACATCCTCACAGCTCTAAGATTCCGTCAAAATACATGGAAAAGCTATGAAAACTTCATGCCTTGGGTGCGTACAACAAAAACCAGTACGATTTATTTTTTGTCTTCCTCCAACGTCCCTCTCAATTTGTACTATTCCAGCAGAAAGTCAAGTCGCATCTCGTCCTTGCGCTGTGAGATGGCTCCACGTCGCGCCCAAGGATCTTGGAATCGATCCGAGGCATCCATCTCCCCTTTCCTCTTTCGGAATTGGTTGAAATTTCAGAAAAAAATGTGTCTCCCCTGAATTGTGAAAGGATTTTTGGAGTTTGAATTTCGAATTAGTCCCTTGTCTTATCGATTTTCATTCATTTCCCCCCCAGGTTGGAACCCAAATTTCCCTTCTATATATAGTCGCTTATTATTCACTGTTGAAGGTTGGAAAAGAAAAGTTAGAAAATTTTACTAAGGCATAAAGAATCACACAACAAAAAATAACTATAGGAATATACGAAATACATTCAAAAGAGATAAAGAAGAGTTGGTTTCCATCCGAGTCTCATTCTTCTAGCTTGATCACCATCGTTCTTTAAGTTAATTTGAGTTCGGGTTGCTGCCTAAGCTTCTCGCTTGCTGTCATGTTCGTGTTTTGGGTGGTGAGGTTGTTGCTAGCTCGTTTTTCTCAGTTTAGTTGCTCGAAAAAAGGTAATATATACTCCTTTGTTTACTTTTCATTTTGATTCCTAGTATTATGTGATGAGTCTATTTCTGTTGGGTTTGTATTGGCTTCGTTCTGATTTGGTTTGAATATGAATATTCATTGTCTTTACCGTTGAAATTTTTGGCCGACTATTGTGTTATTCATGTCTCGTTTTAATTAGAAGCTCAAATCAGGTTATTATTGTTTTAAGTTCTAGTTTTTTTTGTGTGTTATTTTGAATCATATGCTCTTCTCACCTCAATTTTTTTATGCCTTTCATATGTTGATATTTGGAGCACTGATCAATTTTCGTTTCTCTAAAAGTCGGTTGATCCCATGTCTCTCTTTGCGAAATAGTTTAGTTATTCTTGTGTTTTAGACTTGGAATATGTTGATTATGCTATTTCGTCCTCCTCGCTGCTTCATTGTGCTCTTATTTATCATCTTCTTGTTACTTTTACCTGTTATCATAGGTTTACAACATGATTAGCCGAATCTCGTAGTTTACCCCTGTCTTTCTTGAGTCATTTAAGTGGTGTCTTTCTTGAGTCATTTGAGTGATGTTTATTTTTCTTCGAGTTCAACTCATGAAGTATGATGTTCGTCTAGTATGCACTACGCTCTCTCTATATCTGTGTATTTTTTGAAACCTGATTATTTGTTAGTCACTTGTTCATAATGTGAGTTGATCTTGTTGTGACTATGATTTCTCTCCTTTTGAAGTTTACTATCTTTATGCATTCATATGTCTAGGAGTCTCCTTGTGTTTAGATAAAAAAAAATTGATAGTTTAATGTGAAATTTGTCATATTTCTTTTGCATATTGAATTTGTTCTTGTCTCTGTTATGTCATAAGGTAAGGAACAAATGTTTTCTTTTTCTTTTTGCCAATACAGAAGGATTCTCTTGTCTTCTTAAAGGTCTTAGATTATTGGGTTTAGTCATAATTTGGAGTTGAATATTTTCTATTTGCCTTATTCACATGTTCTAGATATGCGTAGATGAGTGCTTTATTTTGTATGATTGTTTAGAACTGTTTATTTTCAATTGATAAAATGTGATAGCCTTAACATGGAATTTTGTCTTGACATGGTGTCGTTCCTTCTATCTTATTTCCTTAGACCTGTTGGGTGGTCATCACAATGAAAAAAGAAAATGTTAAATTTGTATCAGTATGACTCTTCGCTGGAAAGCTCCAATATTTGTGACATGATTTCCAAATTATAGTCACTGCCGATTGTTTTGTTGTGTTGTTCAACTTCATCTTATTTGTCTTGCTTTTCTGAAGCTTGCTTAGTTATGTTTCTTCTGATGTCTCCTTTCGTAGTCAGTTAATCTTGTTATCATAAGTTTCGAGATATTGTTATTTGAGTGCTAATCCTTACTATCATTTTTTGTTGCATGTGAATCTGCATTGAGTCCTCATGGACATCTCTATCCCCTTTACATTCCGATTTGGGTTGTAAAAGCCCGAATTTGCTCTTCTTGCTCGAGTAAGCCCCATTTCCGAATTGAAGAAATTGATGAACAGGTTGAAAGCAGTACATGTGGCTGAAAGTTGGATTTTCCGTGTCCGAAAAGCCTAAAAAGAGACTGATATACATGTTGTATACATTGGTATATAATCGGAAAATATAGTACAGGTTCAAAATATAGAAATACAGATTGAGAAAGGCGGAAATACAAAATGCAAAGAAAATACAGGTTTCAAAAAGCCCAAAAACAGGTTGGATACAAGTTATATACAACAATATACATCAAATGTATACCAAATTTTTCAAGAGAAATGGGCCAAGTCCCATTCAAAATTGCTGCAGGATTTTTGGAAGAATTGGGCCTAGAAGCCCATTTTTACTGAATTTGGGCAAAGAGCCCAATTTCAAACTTTCTCTCTTTTTTCCTCTTTCTTTATTTGTTATTGTATTGACTAACATTTTTGGTTTAACTTAATTAAATTTCCAAAAGATAGTCGTTTCTCTTTTCTTCCAAAATATATATATCTATTACTTAGCCTTATTTTTATTATTAGTCTTGTCAACACTTGAATTATCCCCCTTAAAAGATTTCCCTTTAGTTATTCCCCGTTAAAAATAAAAAAAAATAAAAATAAGAATGAGTCTTTTATTTAGTTATAATTTTCTCAAACTTAGTCAAAGTCATTTTAGTCAAATCATCAATCAAGCGCAAGTTAACGGACATTCCGAGGGTCTAACACCTTCTCAGAATGTACATTGAACTCGAACCCTTTTATTTTCAATTGATTTTATTTGTTGAAGTCTTTTGAAAACCTTATATTTTTTCTTGATTTTTACTAAAAAGTTAAGTGACGACTCTGTTCTTTTGGAAGATCAATTTCTCTTCAGATCATAAGTTTCATCGATTTTTTGTAAAAAAGTCAAATTTTATTTTTTTCGAATAAAACAAAAATGACGACTCTGCTGGGGATTAATTAAGTTCTAACCATAAGATTTGACTATTTGACTAATTGTTATTATTTGTTGAATTGTTCATCTGTACTTAATATGTTTAAATTGATATAACTGTCATTGCATTCATGACATCTTCTCTTGTATGTATAGTATATTAAAGAATGATTTTGTGAAACCGTAGCCGGACTTTTTAATACTCAACCTTTTTCGGAAGGATCAATAATTTATTGGTTCGTCATGCGTCTAATGGTTGTCGTGAGTTCCAGTCTAAGTTGTCCACTTGGGTTCCTGGTCTTTCACACACCACTCTTAGTCACCTAGCGTAGAGCGAAACCAAATCCAGAATTTAGTGCATCTTGAACTAAGTTGACCCAACACCCAAGGCGTGTTGAGCCCATTAGAAGCCCACCGTGTGTCTATTTGGCCCATTGGTCAATAAAAGACAATCATGCTTATGTGTTAAAATTGAAGGATGTATATGGCATTTTAAACCAACCAATTATCTAATGGGGGTGGGGGTAACTTACCTTTTTCTCTTTTTCTTGTAGGATGAATCTAGTACGTGAACCCTTGAGGACCCGAATGGTGACCATACCCCATCCTTACCTACAAGTTTGGTGGAAATTTAAGAACACGGAAGACAAGAAGATAGTTCAAAGACACATAGGCCATCTCCCGTCATTAATGGAAATGGTGGCTTATCCCGACTTGATTGGAACAATGGTGAAATTTTGGGACAGTGACAACATGGTATTTCAGTTCGGGAAAGTGGAAATGACGACGACTATTGAAGAAGTCCTTGAAAGTTATGAGAGTGTCGGTATGTGCAACAAAAGGAGGTTCAAACCCGATACGGATCTCCTTTTCCGAAAAACATGGGATTTTGCAGAAATTAAATAAAAATTGTCACTCGTCAAAGCCGATTGGATGGACAAGTTTCCCGGGCCAAACATTCCACTTCAAAAGCTTTATTACCAATTCAGATGTGCAAAAGCCTACAAAAAGTTCAAAGAAGAGTTTGTCTCGGAAGAAAAATGGAAGGAAACACGTCCTCTTGCTTTTGCAATATGCCTGCTTAGGACAATGGTATTTCCCCAAGGACCAAACTACACTATCCATCCAAGTGTAGCAATGGTCAGTCATGCTATCTTTAATGGAGTAGGCTATGGGTCTGTAAAACAGTACTACACTTTGGCCCCCATGATTCTGGCCGATATGTGTTCACTCAGAAAGAACTCAATATCAGACAAAGGAGGTGGTTAGATTTGATCAAGGATTATGACATGAGTATTATCTACCACCCAGGTAAGGCTAATGTTGTTGCTGATTTCTTAAGCAGGTTGTCTATGGGTAGCACCACCTATGTTGAAGAAGGAAAGAGAGAGTTAGCCAAAGATGTGCACAGACTTGCACGCTTGGGAGTCAGACTTATGGATTCCACAGAAGCAGGAATAGTGGTGACGAATGGAGTTGAATCATGACTAGTGTCAGAGGTGAAGGAAAAGTAGGACCAAGACCCCATTTTGCTTGACTTGAAGGCAAATGTTCAAAAACAGAGAGTATTACCTTTTGAACAAGAGGGAGATGGTGTGTTAAAATACCAAGGTACATTGTGTGTACCAATGGTGGATGAACTCCAAAAGAGGATCATGTTGGAAGCTCATAGCTCCAGATATTCCATTCATCCGGATTCCACCAAAATGTACCGTGATTTGAGAGAGGTATATGTGTGGAATGGTATGAAGAAGGATATTGCAAAATTTGTTGCCAAATGTCCAAATTGCCAGCAAGTGAAAGTTGAACACCAAAGGCATGGCGGTTTGGCGCTGAATATAGAAGTTCTAGAATGGAAGTGGGAGATGATTAATATGGACTTCATCACAGGTTTACCAAGGTCTCGCAGGCAATATGATGCTATTTGGGTGATTGTCGATAGAATGACAAAAGCAGCCCACTTTTTACCGGTAAAGACTACCCATTCAGCAGAAGATTATGCCAAGTTATATATTCAGGAGGTGGTAAGACTTCATGGAGTCCCAATCTCCATTATTTCAGACAGAGGTGCACAATTTACTGCACAGTCCTGGAAATCTTTTCAGAAAGGCTTAGGTTGAAAAGTGAACTTAAGTACTGCCTATCATCCTCAGACTGATGTGCAAGCATAGCGTACTATTCAGACATTAGAAGATATGTTGAGGGCTTGTGTAATTGATTTCAAAGGAAATTGGGATGATCACCTACCTCTCATTGAGTTTGCGTACAACAACAGTTATCACTCTAGCATCCAAATGGCTCTTTATGAAGCTCTTTATGGGAGAAGATGCAGATCTCCTATTGGATGGTTTTAAGTTGGTGAAGCGGGATTGATAGGACCAGATTTAGTTCACCAAGACATGGAAAAGGTGAAGGTGATTCAGGAGAGGTTGAAAACGGCACAGAGTCGTCAAAAATCCTACACAGATGTTAGGAGAAGGCCATTAGAGTTCAAAGTAGATGATTGGGTTTATTTTAAGGTTTCACCCATGAAGGGTGTCATGAGGTTTGGTAAGAAGGGGAAACATAGTCCCCGATATATTGGACCTTATCGCATAGTCAAGAGGATTGGTAATGTAGCTTATGAGTTGGAGCTACCTCAAGAGTTAGCAGGAGTTCATCCGGTGTTTCACATCTCCATGTTGAAGAAGTGCATGGAAGATCCTTCATTGATTATACTAACTGAAAATGTTGGGGTTAAGGATAACTTTTCTTATGAGGAGATTCCGGTTCAAATTTTAGATCGCCAAGTTCTCAAGTTGAGAACAAAGGAGGTCGCATCAGTCAAAGACTTTGGAGGAACCAATTTGTTGAAGAAGCTACTTAGGAAGCTGAAGAGGATATGAAGAAGAGATATCCACATCTCTTTGAATCCGGAGAAAATGCAAATCAAGGTCCTAATTCTCTTCTTAGTACTAGCTAAATTACGAGTATGCATGTTGTTACTTGATTTTTGCTTGTTGAGTATTGAACTTGATGTTACTACCCTTAGCTTAGTGAAATATTGCTTGTTGAGTGTTGAACTTGATGTTACTACCCTTAGCTTAGTGAAATAAATCTCATTCGAAGATGAATGTTCCCAAGGGGGAGATATTGTAACATCTCGCACCTAGAAATGACTAGAAAGAGTTTAAAATCTGAAAATAATCATTTTTGGAAAGCATATGGAAATCTGGAAATTTCTCTAAGTTAAGAAAGTGAGTTTTGGTCATTTTAAACCGACCATAACTCCTAGCTCAAGATGAGTTAGGAGTAGTTGTTGATATGGTTGGAAATACCTTGGGAATATATTTCCAACGCCGCCGAGTTTACACGATTTCGACATCGTATGAGTGAGATATGTCTTTTGGAAGTTGGGATGTTGGATTGAGGAAAGTCCCAATCCGGATTTAGGGAAGGGCAAAGTGGTCTTTTCCCTAATTATTTTTCCTAATTCGTCTTTAGGGATTTATTGGGGTAAAAACAGAACCTAATCATTTTTGGAAAATTAAATAACGCTTAGGGCATGGAGAAGAGAGAAAGGAAGAAAGAACGGTAGAAAAAGGCAAGAATTCGTCAAGATCATCCAAGCTTGCGAGTGGAATTCGTCGGGGGTGATCCCTATTAAGGTATGTGAGTCTATATCAATGTTGGATTTGTTCACCCACATGCCAAGCATGTTTGATTCAGCGATTTCATCTCAAAAAGAGTGAATTTTGAATGTTCTTGAATGTGGTTCTTGAATTACTTTTGTTCTTGAGCATGAGTTGGGTTTTTGGAATTCTTAATGATTAGGGTGTTGTTTTCTGGAGTTATTTGAGTTAGATTCTTGTGATTATGGTTTGGGCACATGAATCTAAAGTGAATTTGGGAAGAAGAATCGAGTTAGAACGATTTAGGGTTAGAAAACGAGTTAGAAAGTTCGTCTGAATTTTGCCTAAAGAGATGCTGGCGCGACGCTCCCCCATAGCGCCAGGAGGGCTGGGGAGCGCCAACAGTGCACCAGAAATGAGCCCCAGTAAAATGGGGCCTGGCGCGACGCGCGAGGGACGTGCTTGGATCGGCGTTTTTCACCGGTTTTTCATCCTTCAACCCTTTAAAGTGTACTAACGTTTTCCATTGATCCTACCTACTCTAAGTGACTTCTAAACATCTAGAAATAATCCAAAAACATGAATCATAACCTTGAATCCATAATTCAATTCAAGGAAAGTTAAGTTCAAAGTCAAAGAAGTTCAAAGTCAGGTCTAGAAGTTAAGAAACAAGTCAAAGCAAAGTTTATTAAAGTTTTCAAGGGTCTTTAACAATGTTTAAACGTCGTTTTAAGACCTAAGTTTTGAAGTTAAGCAAAGAGTAAAGCTATGGTTTGAAGTTCTTTTCTTCAAAGAGATATATGGGGACTATGTATTCCCAAAGAAGTTTTAAAGAAATGTTTTCACATTTAAACAAGATGGAAAACTGAGATTTCCAAAGAGCCTTCGGGCTAGTTTTCAGAAAAGAGTAATCGCTTTCTAAATGAAGCAAGAGAGGAAACTGAGATTTCCAAGATAGCCTTTGAGCAATTATCTCAAATCAACAGAAAGAACTATGTTTTAAAAAGATAAGAGCCAGTACATTTTTGGGAGTAGTATTGAGCACCGAATTGGGGGAGCGTTCAAAGAACCCACATCCCTCATAGAAGCATGTAGCCATCATGGGTAGAAGAGGTTCATACTTTTTAGATGAATCCTTTCCAAATTAGACTAGTAGATCCATTAGGCAGTTCAGGTTCTATACCTTTGGTCGGGTATAGGATGATCTGGCAGCGTAAGGTTGATCATTGTATCATCACTATAGCTCTTATGTGATGGTTGTCGGTTAGAGAAACTCCCACAACAGTTATTGTATTTTTATATACATCAGTCCATTTATATTTCTACATACATCTCAGATTTATTGTATCTTTGCATACACACAGAGTTTATAGCATGTTTAAACCAGTTTTTCTTTATATTGCACTTGTTTTAGATTGCTTTATATTGAAATGAGTCAGTCAGGTTGAGTTAAGTTGAGCCAGGTAAGTTATTCAGTTTCTTTCGGATTTCCTTCTAGCCTATGTTGCTTAGCATTCCAACTCGCATACTCGTACATTCAATGTACTGATGTCAGTTGGCCTGCATCATCTTATGATGCAGATTCAGGTAACCAGGATCAGCATCCAGCACCTCATCGATCCAATTGAGCAGCTCAGAGTCAGTGGTGAGCCTCATTGCATTTAGGAGGACTCTTTTACTCACTTTCAGTCTTTCATTTATTAGGATGTTGTGGAGTTTGTCCTAACATCCATCTCAGTATTTTAGAGGCTTCATAGACAGTCAGATAGTTATTAATGTAGATGTCTTTCTTTATCATTCAGATGTTGTTTAATGACTTAAGTGCCATTGTGGCCAGTTTACTATCATTTAAGTTGTTTATGATCTTATAATGTGTTGAGTTAATTCTTTTGTTGAGTTAAGTAGCCAGGCCAAGGGTTCGCTTGGGGCCAGCAATGATCTCCGAGTGCCGGCCACATCCAGGGTGTAGACTCGGGGCGTGACAAAAGAGGTGATGAGTTTTCTGGGAAGGTTGAACTACATCAGCCGGTTCATTGCCCAATGCACCGTGGTGTGTGAGACTATCTTCAAGTTGTTGAAAAAAGATGTCTTAACCCAGTGGACTGAAGAATGTCAAACTGCCTTTGATGCCATCAATAATTATTTATCCAATCCGCCGGTGTTGGTTCCTCCGCGAGAAGGGAGTCCATTGTTGCTATATTTGTCGGTCTCAGATAACACATTTGGATGCATGCTTGGTCAACATAATGAGACTGGGAAGAAGGAGCAAGCCATTTATTACTTGAGCAAGAAATTCACTCCATATGAGGCTCGTTACACTCTTTTGGAGAGGACATGTTATGCTTTGACTTGGATTGCTCAAAAGTTGAGACATTATTTGTCTTCTTATACCACATACCTTATTTCTAGGATGGACTCGTTGAAGTATATTTTCTAGAAATCAATGCCGACCGAGAAGTTGGATAAATGGCAAATGCTTTTGAGTGAATTTCACATTGTGTATGTGACTCAAAAGACGATAAAAGCACAAGTCTTAGCTGATCATCTTGCGGACAATCTGGTTGATGAAGAGTACGAACCACTCAACTTATTTTCCCGATGAAGAAGTAGCATTTGTGGGTGAAGATATTTCTGAAGCGTACCCTGGTTGGAGAGTGTTCTTTGATGGAACAGTGAACCACCAAGGAAGAGGTATCGAAGCAGTCTTAGTGTCAGAATATTGCCAACACTATCCTATGGCGGCTAAACTCCGATTTGATTGTACTAACAACATGGCAGAATACGAGGCTTGTATCCTTGGTTTGGAGATGGCCATCGGCATGAATGTTCATGAGCTTCTGGTTATTGGAGACTCAGACTTGGTGATTCATCAAGTTCAAGAAGAATGGGCCGTGAAGAACCCAAAGATCACACCGTATGCGCGGTATATACAAAAGTTGTGCAAGAGATTTTGCAAGATTGAGTTCAGGCACACTCCCAGGACATAGAATGAGTTGGTCGATGATCTTGCCACCATCGCATCAATGATTAAACATACAAATACAAGTTATATTGATCCAGTGGTGTAACACCCCGTATTCGAAACAGACCAAAAATGCAGATTTTGAGAAGTTGCAGGTGCAACTTACGGTCACCATCCATGGACCGTAAATCAGACCATGGTCCGTGCTGGTGGTCCGTGGTTTATCACTGCAGCCCCTCCACAGAACTCAGTCAGAAAAATCGACTAAGTCTCGACCCACGGACAGACCTACGGTCCGTAGATCAGACCACGGACCGTGGTCTGTGTCCGTGGATCAAGACCTCTTCTACCCAGCCTCTGACACAAACTACTGTCGACCAGCACGGACCGTCATTCGATCCACGGTCCGTAGGTCTGACTGTAGATGAGAGTCAACAGTCAGTTTGTTGAAAATTATTGTTGGGTCAACTTCAGATGGTCATAACTTTTAGCACAAAATGAATTGTGTATCCCATGACCTATGGTATGATAGATAATTGAATTATCTTTCCAACGCCGCCGAGTTTGCCTAATTCCGACCTCCGAGTATAAAGTTATACTCGTTTTAGTGAAGCCCTGTCGGGCAGACTCGATCGACGGACCCAATCGACGGTCCGTAGGTCCAAACCGTCGATTGGTCCGACAACAGTTAATTCAGGGGTTTTTAGGTCTTTTCCTATTTCGTTTAACCCCTAAGGTACGTCGTTTAGACCCTAAATCATGAGATTTTAATCAGTTTAAACC
>JAJOOS010004912.1:0-23922 GCA_029582725.1 Solanum chiquidenum
TAATAATTTGGTTTGAGTCCTTTCAACAATAAACTGAAAATTGTACTCCACAACTTGCAGTCTGGATATGGAATTTGTACAATTTATATCATTCCATTGCCAAACTAGAAATGTAGGCCACTTTTGTCGGTGTACATATATTAGTTTTAAAAAAATTATTATTTTTTAGTTTACCGTTTTTAATGAAGCTCATTTAAACCAAATGTCATTTATGGGAACAATTTATATTACCCTGAGTAGTACTATTTCATTGGTTAAAGAATAATATTCATAATGAGTTCTTTCATCTTCTTTTTCTCCTTTTACTAACTTTTTTAAGTAATGAAGTTATTGATTCTAAATATGAAGGTCAAACTAAATTATTTTCGGTGTGAATTCTATATATTTAAAGTGGTAATGGTGAGCGAAGGGCATGTAAAATGAATACCAAGAAAAAGAAGTGCGGAGGTAACTATATAAAAAGTGGAATAAATCAAAGTTATTTAACCATTAAATATATTTAAAATGTATTTGAGAAAATTATAGTAAAAATAAATTATTTGACTTTTCAAATAATAACATAGTAATGTAAAGTGAAACACGGAAACATCAAGAATTGAGTGTCCAGTATAATTAATGGAAGCAGTGATAAATCGAGTTTGTTGATCAGTGGACATTAAACACAATTAAATAAAAGTGATTATTCGCATACAAGAAAGATGCTTATCGAAAATGAAGATTTAGTTACTTTTTACGTCTATTTTTACTTGTTAAATTTTAAAGAGAGTGAGATATTCATGTCAAACATTTTTTTATTTATTTTTGTCATTTTATTTTTAACTGTAATTTATTATATTTATGATATATTACATCAACATTATTTAATAGCAATGATAAAATAGACACAACATGATAAGTTATTTATTGATATTATAGACTGGACAATTAGTGTTGGACATCTAAAAATTGTATAGTAGATAAGAAGAGATGGACGGATGGAGTAATTTTTTCATTAATATAGATTAATTATACTCCTATTTCTAATGAGATTCATTAATTATTGGTGTATGTCCTACCATTCCAAAGCCTAGTTTGACTTGGATTTTTCAAACCAAAAAACACACCTAATGGCAAGTCATAGAATACACACCTATTGGTCAATGAAGCTCATCAAATTTTTTTGAACGCAATAACGTGTTATCTCAAGTCCATATCATGTCTTTTAATATTTTTGCACACCCAAAAAATATAATACTATTTGTCTAAATTACGTACGTTAACCCTTCGTTTAACGTAGACTAGCTAGACAAAATTTGACAATATCTTGAGGAAGCTTTTAGACATATTATTAGTATTAATATTTGTTGTAAATTGTAGTTGCTAATTATCCTTCTAATTCATATTGCCACAAACAATATCTTTGAGAAATACAAACAACGACTCTTCATGTTAGGTAAAATGTAGCAACACAATTTCTATCATTGATATTGAAAAGTTAAGGATGAAAACGAAA
This sequence comes from Solanum chiquidenum, assembly GCA_029582725.1. Lineage (NCBI taxonomy): Eukaryota > Viridiplantae > Streptophyta > Magnoliopsida > Solanales > Solanaceae > Solanum > Solanum chiquidenum. The sequence goes on from JAJOOS010004912.1 coordinate 1,493, forward strand.
GTACATTTACTGGACACTTTGTAAGTGCCCTATTATTTTCCATTAATGGAAAGAGTGAAAGGACCATCAATTTTCCCTCATTAAACATATAGATTCAAATTAACTACTCCTACTTGTTAAAAATAAAAATAAAAATAAAAAATCTTTCCTAAGAGCTATTACATTGTTTAAATACAAGAACCGATAAAGAAATATATCTTGACTTAATTTAATTTCAAAAACTAGATTATGACAAGAATAAAGATTGTTCAAGTTCATATAAAGAAACCATTTATTTCTTTTTCATCTGATGTGAGATTCTTCAAAAGAGCAAAAAATTTATATGTGAAATTGTTTCATTCTGTATTTACGACTCTTCTTAATGTTTATGGTCTTTATTTGCTGAAAAGTCTGCAAAATTGTTTGTATCTCTCGAGTCGTGTCTAATAGTGATTTCTTGCATTAAATACTTATAATTTTTTATAATAGACCTAAGACGGGTAAAATTGTGCATCCCCCTCTTTTAGTTCAACACATTTATTTGACACCTCTAATTTCAATATTCACTTAGCTTATCATTTTTTAAAAATCTTCCGAAAGCAACATATTTAGGCCCTCACTTTGCTACCAATATTTAATTTAATCAATCAGTTTACCTTGATTGGGGGAGAGATATTCAACTAATTTTATGTTCAAATTCAAAGAAAGTGAAATACCGACAATGTATATATATAAATAAATGGAGTAGTACAAAAAGGAATTTTACTTTTGTCGATCGTTCAATTTTCGAGATATTAGAATAAGAATTAACAACAAAATGAAATGGAGGTTAGTTAAATCAAGTTCGATTATCGATAAACTCAGATTTTAATTAGAATTAAAACCCGTGAATTATATTGTCAGATTAAATTCCAATAATGAGCGCTGATATCCTACGGCGTGCCCCACAGTAACCCGTTTTGTAGAGCCAGCCGACACGTCAGCTACGGCGCTTCACCGACACCACAAACGCGGCTGGCTTAAATGGGCCCCACCAACGAATTTATGAATTAAATATGAAAATTCCGTGTCTCTATGAATGCATGTGACTTTTCTGAATAAATTAATTATTAATTTTCTCCACTGAATAAATTCTTTTGTTTCTACACATCTCTGATCTGAATTTTTTTTTTCTTATTAAAAAAACTGTAAAAATGTAGTAGTACTTATTTGTTAAAATAATAGAAATAATCACTTCTCAATACTAATCTTGTCTCAATATATAATAAAATAGAATTAAATCTGGTGGGAATTATACTCTTGTGGCCTCCTTATTAAAAATTCCAGTAATTGCGCTTTAAAGTTTCAATTTCAGGGCAAAACAACATATTCGCTTAATTTGGTTAAAATGTAAACAACACACAATTTGGTTAAAATTTGCATCACTAAATAAGATTTGAGTATATATTGAATATATTGTTATCGTATATATTACGAGCATTCAAGTGAATTAATATTTGGAAACTAATTTTGATTAGAAATAGTTGAAATGCAAGACTTTGATATTATATGTAGTGTAACAATAGGCCTTACTATGTTCTGATAATAGTATATTAATTGTCTCTTTTTTTTTTGTTTACAAATTTCATGAGAAATTATAAATAATAAAGGTATAGTTTTATTAATTTACCTCTCTTGCCATTTTTTTTTTTAAAACTTTACATAATTATGAATTAATAATAAGAAAATGAAAAAGTTAATTAATTCTTTTTATATTTTATAAATAATTTAAAATCTTATTTTTTAACATTATGAACAGCTAATATAAAATCGAAAAGTGTACAACCATAGTGGTCAATCAATTCCCTTTAACTCTTTGAGATCGACTATTCTATTTTAACCTCTTATCTTTTCTTTCTCCCATTTAATGCCACTAATAAGACCATCAGATGGTTTATTCATGTGACCGCAAATTGGGGTCACTTTTAATTTTGCATATTTTTTCACTAGTCCCACAGAATTCTTTCGCTTTTCATGATGAAAAATAAAAATTATACTGCATCATTATTTAATATCCAAGATGGGTTTTTTTTGTGATCATACGATGATATTTTAATATCCAAGATGTTGGTACCTTTTTAAAATTATTTTCTTCGATTATATTTTTAGTTGTTCATTTTGTAATTTGCGTTCTTAGAAAAAAATGATTAATACGAGTTTTTATCATAATATTCATATTAATTGATTAAATCTTAAAAATTAATTAGAGAAAAAAGATTAACGTTAAGGTAAAACAAACAAAAAAACTTGATATTCTAAAAGTAATTGGTAGGTAAAAGTAAAAATATAAATTTTATTCTCTTTAGTTCATAATAATTAAATTTACAAGGCAATGTACACCTATTAAACTATTAATTTATTTTGAACATTGAAAAAGGGCTTAAAAATTTAATTGTTATAAACTATCGATAGTAATGATATAGTAGACAAGTAAAAATAATTGAACAAAGTATATTTCTATTGGTTGTTTATTTTGTTGAATCGACAACTAAGTTTTTCACTTTTAATTATGTTTCCTTTTTTTTTATATATATATTTATCTGTTGTTTGATATTCACGTTAGAATTTGAGGGAAAGCTCTCAAATTTCTATTGATATTTTCTTCTTATTTTAAACTCGTTATTAAGACTTATAATAGAGAACAACAATTTCATTCGCTATATCAGATCGTTGATATATATTTCCATTTCTTCTTTATTCCCCCAAAACAAGTTAGAGGAAACTTATGAACCAGTCCTAGCTAAATCGACCGTCATAAATTCAGCTAGCTGTGATTAATTAAGTACAACAAAAGACAATCTTGTTAAAGAAATAAGCATTTTTAACTAATTATTCCTACTTTACTCTTTTGATATAGACAGCAATAAGTAAATCTCTTAATTGTCTCTATAATATATACACTACAATCTGTATCAATTTAATTCTTGGGTTTTTTTGGGTTGAAATGAAATTATATCGTCCGTCGTTCATTTTTACTAATTTAATATTTTAAAAATAAAATTTTAATAAATTAAAGGAAAAAATTATTTATATTTCATCCTTAACATTAGTTATTTAATTTTCTTTAATTTTTCAAAATTTAATATTAATATATATCAATTAATAAAAATATTACAATAAAAATATTTATATTAATCATTATTTTACGGCAAAAACATACCTTAAAGTGAGAAAAGATACAAAAAGGGTGGGACAAGTATGACTAGGATTCACGGATATATAGTTGTACAAGAATATAAATATATAGTGGTAGTAAAGCCCTTCAAGCTATAGTTAAAAGTGCAAAATTAATTTTTTTTTATAGTACAAGATATTTGATCTGCTTACCTATGAAAGGGGATAGGAATTTGTATTTACCAAAAAAGTCTGCTGTTATATATATATTCATCATCTTCTCGATTTTAACATTAATTTTGTGGAGCCTACTGCCTCCTTCCATTCCCATCTCCATAGCTATCATGCTTTAGTAAATTTAGAGAGGAAGATCAACATGAGTCGTGGTACAATTATGAGACTGTTTTATTCTTTATAACAGATCTCAGGTTCAAATCTTGATGTTGGGAGCGTCCCCCAAATGAGCCTCACAATGCGCCTTGCAATGTGCGATCCGAATGATGTTGGGTGCAGCATCCGAATGAACCTTGCAATGCGTAGCTGGGCCTTGCAGTGTGAGATTCAAATTTAGCAAGAACTCCAATGTGGACTTCAGATATTAAGTGGAGAACTAAAAGAAAAGAAATTATAGTGGATGTTTTTTTTTTAAAGTCAATTTTTTAAATATTCATCTAATTAAATTTCTTAAATGTCAGTAAGAACAAAATGAAACTTTTGTAGTTCCTTTTATCATCATCAAAAGATGTTTTGTCGTGGCTAGAATTGTTCGTGGCTAGAGTTGTTCCTTTTCTTAATTAGACGTTTCAATTTTGAGTTATAGATATGAATTTCTTTTTATAAAGATCACTTTTTTAAATGAGTCTTACGTGACACGAATTTAAATTAATCAAATTTTGATATAAATATTAGAAATTGATGTACAATGATCTTACCCTAGAGTCACCATGCATAACAATTGTACCACAACTTACTCCTAATAAACTACCCACGCTATTGTCTTTTTTCTTTTATGGTGAAATTTTTATCAATTAATGTCATATAATTTATACTATTATTGTGTCTAATTGGTCCATTCTACTCCCATATTATCTATGCATAGACAAAAAAATAAAAATAGATAGGTACGTAAAGACAATAGGAAGCAGCAAATCCGGCGCAAGTTGCTATCAAAATCCAGATCTACTCTTAAATTCTCATACCCAAAAGTCTTTTGATAATGGTTAATTATAGAATTTAAGTTGTACAATAATTTATTTTACATTATAAATGTAATTTTATTTGTATTACAAATTAGGTACTATTTTAACTTGTTATAAATGAGTACTTAACATTTTTTATTAAGTAAAATACTTGTCAATTCACATAGTTTATTAAGGAATGTATCAAAATTAAAAACACTACTTATTTTGACAAATTCTTTAAGAATTTTTTAATTAGATATGTATTTTATTAAACTAACCTTATTAAGGATATTTTTTAATTCTAAATTTGTTTACTACTCTCTCTCCATTCACTTTCATTGTCTACTATTCCAAAATTAGATTCATTTTTATTTGTCACTTTTGATATAACAAGAAAATATATTATTATTATTTTTTTATTTTTCACTCAACATTAATTACTTATTCCCCAAATTAATTTTAAGATCTAAGATTATACTGTTAATATGTATATTACAGTAAAACATTCAAATTAATCATATTTTTTCACATGTGAAGCTTAAATGAACAAGTAAAAGTGAATGAAAGGAGTACTATTTTTGGTATAAAAATCATGTAAAATAAAACAAATGTAGTAGTAATTCTTATTATAGTTCTTTATGCACCCTTACTATCAATCAAAATATGTTACGTTAAATCGAACAAATAAAAATGAATGGATGGAGTAAGAAAAAAAATTAGTTAGTGATAATTGATCTAATGGTCTTCACCCACCCGTTGAAATTAAGTAAGACGAGTAAGTGAGGGAGTCGGTTCCTACTAATTGCGTCACTTTCAACAAATCTTTAAATTATGAAGAATTACAGTTGCTATTTGAACTCTCTACTCTACTAATCACTTTCTCTCTCTACTTTAACTATACTCTGAACTGTGTATGCCTATTTCACAACATATTGGCTTCTTGATTAATTATTTAATTAGTAGTACTATTAACTACTACAACGTATTAATTAAAAACGTATTAATTATTTAATTTTCATAGACCTCATATATATGAATGCCTTTCCAAGAAGAGTAGATTAAAAGAGTGATTTTTTTTTTCTTTCGTTTTCACGGGTGAGTACCTGTAGTGATTGGATCCATACTTCTACTGCATTATATTCTCAACCCCTTTTCTTTCTCTCTCTATTTTTTTGTTCTCTCTCTAAACAATCCAAAATTTGTTTCGAATGTGAGAGAAGAGTGGGAGCTCAAGTTCAGGAAGAAGACTGGGAATTCTTGATTTGCGGGAATTTGATAGAAAGTTGAAAGCTTTTTTGCTATTAAGAAACTGGGTTTCATTTATTTTTTGGTTTAAGGTATTCAAAACCTTTTTTTATTAGCAAATTGTAACTATTTCTGGGTTTTTTTTCTTTTTTTCCTTGGTGGGTTTTGCAAAAAGATTCCATTTTTGGGTTATACTTATTGAATTGATCTAAAATGGGAAATGGGGTGTTTTGGTTTTTTTTATTTCTGTGTTTGTGTAGTATACTGAACTGACTTTACTTCCATTTCTCCTCAACTAAATCTCATATTTTACTTGGTGGATAAGGAAAGAACTTGTTCATACTGTTTATAGTGGCATAAGCATTTAGTGTTTTAGTTGAATGTATCTGCTTTTGTTCAAATGTTTCTTGAAGTTGTAGTATTTGATTGTTTTGTAAGTGATACTGTTGTGAAGTTCATTTGGGGGTCCATGGATCTAGTTGGAAAAGTGTGATTTGATCTTGTTCCTAGAGATAGAGTTTATTTATTCATGTTATTGTTTATTTCTGTGAATAAAGTTCTGTTCTTGGTATATTTTTTTTATAATTTGTTCTGCTTGGGGATTATCAGGTTGGAACATGTCAAGGCCACTCCATAGAGGTGTGTCAGGTGGGGGGAGGTTATCAGTTAATGGCCCTGATTTCTGGGATGACTCTCAGATGAAAGATAAAATAGAAAAGGAAGATTTGGAGCGTAATCGCTCGCCTGGTGATCAGGCTTATTCACCTACCAAATTCCTTTGCCGGATTCTGTTTCCAGATAATTCTCCTTCAAAACATAATTTGGGTGAAAATGGCTTACTTTCTGATCCATTTAGCCCTGGAACTGGAAGAAATAGACTTAAGTATGCTTTGGTTTTGATCAGGCTGAGCTTAGTTGGCATAATACTTCTTGCCCTTACCGGATCCTTTTGGTGGACAATTTCGATAACCTCCTCGTCGAGAGGTCATATATACCATGGATACAGGCAGCTTCAGGAGCAAGTAGTATCGGACTTGAGAGACATAGGACAGCTCTCTCTTGGTGCTGCAAATGTGAAGGATATAGAATACTGTCCTCCTGAATCTGAGAACTTTGTTCCATGTTTCAATGTGTCAGAAAATCTTGATTTGGGCCTTTCTAAAGGCGAGGAGGTTGACCGCCATTGTGGACCTGGTTCAAGACAAAATTGCTTGGTACTTCCCCCTGTTAATTACAAGATTCCTCTTAGGTGGCCTACCGGTAGAGAAGTCATTTGGCATGCAAATGTTAATATTACTGCTCAAGAGGTACTCTCCTCTGGAGGTATGACAAAAAGGTGAGTGCAAAATGCGAGTTTCTTTTGCTTAACTATGATTGTATTATCTGCTACTTTGCTTATTTTTCTCCTCAAAACATGCAATGTTAGGTTGATGATGTTGGAAGAAGAGCAGATTTCCTTTCGGTCAGACTCTGCCATGTTTGACAGCATTGAAGACTACTCACATCAAATAGCAGAAATGATTGGGCTACGGAATGAATCAAACTTTGTACGAGCCGGAGTAAGTGGATTCTAATTGTTGGGACTGATTTCTGGTGTACTTCCACTCGTGCTCCGAAGTTCATCCTTGTATTCAGAATTCCTTATCATATCCTGGCTACTTGATTAAAAAAACCATCTTGTGATAAAATTCTATTGACCAGTGAATAACGGTTTCCCTTCCTTTGCTTACTACATGCATATCTGGATAGTATACTTATATTATTTCCGTATATTTTTGCTGTAGTCCTTAAGAAAGCTTCTACAACAACTAGATCTCATTGAGTTTTCGTTTAGTTTCTCTTCTGCTCTTGAAGGACTGCTTCTGTCAGATTTGGAAATGTTAGTTCTATTTTCCTTTTTGTCCGGTGCCATTAAAGTTGCATTAAATTCTAACTACTTGATACTCTTGCTTCCTTTTCAGGTCCGAACTATCTTGGATATTGGTTGTGGTTATGGCAGTTTTGGGGCACATCTCTTTTCTAGCCAACTATTGACCATGTGTGTTGCAAACTATGAAGCTTCAGGCAGTCAAGTTCAGCTGACACTTGAAAGAGGTCTTCCTGCAATGATTGGATCATTTAATTCTAAGCAGTTGCCTTATCCATCTCTTTCCTTTGATATGATACATTGTGCGGAATGTCATGTTGACTGGGATCAGAAAGGTACTCTTCATAATTATGTACTTTGTTAATATTCTTAGTTCTTGTTATCTGGAAAATTTCGGATATGCAAATGTTTAATAGTAGAGTTTAAAGTTTGGGTAGAACCTCATTTAGGTCTCACTTTCATATGAATTAATTATCAAGTGATGTTTCGTAATTCATTCATTGAATTAGGACCATACAAGACGTTGCATCAGGGGATTTTAATTGGAACAAGGGAGAACTTGACAAGTAGTCTTTTTTCTCAACATGACTATGTTTCTATACTTAAACTATTTAAATCAGTTGTGATGCAGTTCCAAGGCCATTCCCTTGAACCTTCAGAAATCACACCTTATTTGCTTAAATACAGATTTCTTATTTGGTTTTGCTGCTCGTATCCTGATGAAAAGGGGTCTGACATAAGTTCATAGACATCAGCATTTGACAAGTAATCTTAGTGTCCAGTACGTTTCTCATACTTCCATTTGTAACAAAAGTTCGGGAAGAATCGAGTTTATACGGATTCTTTCAAATGTTACATCACTATTCACCGAAGACTAACAAATCTTGGGGTAGGAAAGTTGGTTCTTCCTTTAAATGTTTTTTCTTTTTTATGACTGTGATGTCCTGGTCAACTTGCCACACCTCTACTGTTGCACTGTACACCTGTGACCTCCCAGCACAGGTATCAGCTAGGTTTGCCAACCAAGGGTTAGATTGATGGTAAGAATTGAAATCACCTTTTTTTTTTTTTTGCCTCCGCTTTGATTTGAACCCAAGACCTCATGGTTCTCCTCCCACTTCATTGACCACCAGTTCATACCCTTAGCCCTTGGGTGCAACACTTCTCTCTCCTCTTAGGAACTGTTAATAACTAGTACTAAATGGTAAGAACTGAAATCACCTAGTGTTTTTTTTTTCCTCCGCTTTGATTTGAACCCAAGACCTCATGGTTCTCCTCCCACTTCATTGACCACCAGTCTATACCCTTGGCCCTTGGGTGCAACACTTCTCTTTCCTATTAGGAACAGCTAATAACTGGTACTTTACTAGTTATTAGCTCCATAAACTTTCTTCCTATTGGGATGGTTCCATGAGTTCACCATTATTGTAGTTCTGCTTCATATAAATAATGTACAAGTTAAATCTTGTATACCATCATTTATTAAGGCCTTAATAATATCTGAATTGTGGTGCAGATGGTATTTTTCTTGTTGAAGTCGATCGATTGTTAAGGCCTGGTGGATATTTTGTCTGGACTTCAACTGTTACGAATACTCAACGATCCGTCCGCAACAAAGTGAGCCTGAAAAAATGGAACTTTGTCCGGAATTTTGCTGAAAGTATGTGCTGGGAGCTGTTACCACAACAAGATGAAACTGTTGTATGGAAAAAGACAAGTTTAAAGAAATGTTATTTTGCAAGGTGTGCAGATCATATCCACATATCTTCATTTTAATTTTTATTTCCCGACCCTCAATAGGTCTTTTCTTTGATCAAGTGGCATGTAAGCAATGATTGTGTGACTATAAATAGTTGCCTCTGTTTACAGGAGACCAGGTGTTGGGCCTTCTATCTGCAGTAAAGGACAGGACATTGAATCCCCGTATTATCGACCTCTACAAGCATGCATTGCTGGAACCCAAAGCCGCCGGTGGATTCCTATTGAAGAAAGGACAAAGTGGCCTTCTAGGGCTAAATTAAACTCCAGCGAACTTAAGATTCATGGTAATGGGGTATCCTCATTTTCAAAAGTTTTAAATGTGGAACACTTTGTTACATGCTGTTATTTAGTTTCCTCTGAACATTTAATGATAGTGCTCTGTGTTTTATTAGGTTTGTTATCTGAAGCTCTTGCTGAGGATTCCCTTAACTGGAATTCAGCAGTTAACAATTATTGGTCACTTCTTTCACCTTTAATATTTTCCGATCACCCGAAGCGACCTGGTGATGATGATCCATCTCCTCCCTATAATATGCTTAGAAATGTGCTGGATATGAATGCCCATTTTGGTGGTTTGAATGCTGCTCTACTGGATGCTAGAAAGTCGGTGTGGGTCATGAATGTTATTCCCACTAGTGGGCCTAACTATCTTCCCCTAATTCTCGACAGGGGATTCGTTGGTGTTTTGCATGATTGGTAATTTTTCTCTTCTCTTTCTCTAGTGAAGGAATCCACTTGATAAATATCAACTCTTAATACATGCAACATTTTCTAGTTTAATTGGATGATAGCTTCTGATCGCCCTAACTCTTATGTTTCCTTGCCGTAGCCATACCTCACAAGTCATATTATTTGGTTGAACACCACTTATATCGAACTTGAACTACCAAATCACTGTTAAGCCTACATTCATCCAGTCTTTTCAAGCTTGATCATTCCCTTAGAGTCGTTACCACTTTTCACAACCCGTTGGCAGATGCGGATTCAAAATTTGAAGTTTATGGGTTCTTATAATGATCTCAAATTAACATACAATATAATTGAGTTCAGTCAAATATTTAATGGGTTTCTTAATAAATATCCATGGTTTTGTGCAAAAGCTATTGTGTTTCTGTGAACCCATATATTGTGTTCTAGATCCACAACTGCTCGTTGGTTCCACGATGTATATGGTTGTTAGTTGTAACTAGGTTCAGTGACTAGATTTCCTTCACCAAGACAGCATCTTTCCGCAGAGTTTCTTTGCCCCTATGTATATGAAAATATTTTTTTAGCTTTGGATTTAAACACTTAAAAGCTGGAGAAGTTTATGCTCACTAGTAACTCATTTTTTGTGATTGAGATGAAGAGGGAGCATGTATATCATAATTAAGGAGCAAAGTACTGATAACTGAGTAACATGTTTGCCAGTCTAAACTCTAGCACTTCTATTGACTTTCTGGGACCTTCATTTTATCCACTCGAAGGAACTTGTAGGTACTGGTTTGTGCTTTGATCAATTGTATTTCTGGTGTTAAGAGAATACTGTATTGTATAGATAGTTGGCAGGAATCATACATGCTTGTAGATGACTCGTATTAACACACTTATACCAACTTCTAAATTCTTTCAACATCGACTTGTTTTCAGTAATGAAAATGTGGACTTAAAGAAAAAAGGTTGATTGCAAGTCACATAAAAGCAGTTCATCTTGATTCATAAAGTTTATCAAAAACAACTTCGTTTTATTTGTTTATTTAATATCTTTTGGGTGGATTCTGTGACTAATTTTGCTTTCTATTTCCTTTGCAGGTGTGAGGCATTTCCAACATATCCAAGAACTTACGATCTGGTACATGCTAATGGACTTCTGTCAATGGAATTTGGCCAACATAGCAGATGTCCGATGTTTGACCTGTTTATTGAGATGGATCGTGTTCTTCGTCCGGAGGTATGTATATTTGTTGCTACACTTTGCTAGTTCTCATTTTGTAATTATGCAGCAGTTAGATGGAGTTCTTGATAGTCAACAAGTAGTGACTTTTCAAGCTCTAATGTATATAATGGTGCAATAAGACTAGAATTAAGATAACTCTATCATGATTCATCCACTTCTTTTTTACAAGCAACCGAAATGTGGTTCCCGGAATCAGAGGGAGGTCTTTAAAGTCTTACTGGGATTTGGGTTGCAAAAGGAGTTGTATGATTCAGCTCCTGTTTTCCACTCCCATTAGTGGCTACACTGGAAGTCTTTTTCTTAGCAAGAGAGGCATTGAAGTGGGCTCCATAAGAGTACAGAACATAGTGGTGTGATGATGCAGCATATAATGCCCCCTCCAATAGCTCTTTTTCTTAGTTTATCCTTTCCTATCACTAGTTATTTCTCCCTTTTCCCTCTCGTCTTTTGTTATAAGCATCCTTTTCTTCCTCCCACTCATAAGCACTGGATTGCAACTTTGAATGAGGTCGTACAGGTTATTATGGTATTCGTTCTTCGCGACTTAAATACTATATGTACTTGTGGCATATCTATTATTTCTACCTCAACATGTCATTTACCCTCTGATCTTGTATGCCAAAACACGTACACCCACTTTCAGCTGTTTCTTAATGTACCTGAATGCTAAGTAACATCAACATACTCTTGACTGGTTTTTTCTGTCACTTTTGCTAACCACTATTTGCATGCTGCAGGGCTGGGTGATTTTACGCGACACTGTCCCGGTTATTGAATTAGCAAGATCTCATGCAGCACAGTTGAAATGGGACGCGAGAGTTATAGAGGTAGAAAGCAGTGATGAGAAGCTACTAATTTGCCAGAAACCATTTTCAAGAAGACAAGCTAGCTAAAAACTGGCAAGGATGTCAAGATTGTAGATGATAATAGTCATTTGTTTGTTGGATCATATTATTAAACAGCAAAAATTTCACACGGTAAGGGCGGAAACAAACGAAATTTTTTGGACAGTCAGAAAAGCAAGAGAGAGCACAAGAAGAGAAGACAACAGAATGGTACTGCAAAGGGACCAAAACCACAACTCCTATGTAGCCGTAAGGCGTATATAGGGCCATGTAATTACACATTTGAGGCACAGTGAAATGGGAATTGTTTTAGGGCTATAGTTTTTTCCTTGTGATGTCTCATTTTATTATAACTATACAAGCAAAAACCATATGTTGATTGAAATTGTGAAGGTATTATAGAATAAGGGCAATCCTAGCTGCTGTAGCATATCTCAATTGCTTTGGCTTTTGACTCCTTTTTTATAGTTCATTGTTAATACTCCCTGGCGAGTGATTCCAGTTTATTTTCGACAATGTGTTTGGTACGGAAGAAAATGTTTTTCAATTTTCTCACTGTGAATGTTTACGAAAAACATTACACACTAATTGTTTTTTCATCCTTCAACCCACCTTATCTCCTTATCTCTACTTCGATTTCCACCATTCTAATGCCTTACTCTCACTCCGCCTCATAGTACTTGTTTAGAATATATACAAATGCTTTTGAAATAACTAACTAGACCTTAAATTGCATTCTCAATTTGTAAATTTTCATTAGAAGATTAAAAACAATTGAAAAATAATAATATACAGTTTATGAAAACAACATTATGTCGTCTACAATATTTGTTTTACATTAGAGTAGTCCATGTTTGAAGTAAAAGACAGATTATGATTAAAATTTAAAACCCCTTTTAAAAAGCTATTATACCAAATAACAATGACTCCATTATGAAACAACAACCGACCTTAGCTCAGTTGGTAGAGCGGAGGACTGTAGTGTGTTCATAGCAATCCTTAGGTCGCTGGTTCGAATCCGGCAGGTCGGAATTTTTTATATGTTTTCTTAAAACTCATCTCTTTCATCTTCCTTTTTTTGGTTTCCTTTCTGCTACTAAACCCTTTCTGTTATTCTTAAACCCTACACTCCCAAAAGCAGAAAAATCACAAAAATGACAGTTTGGCGTCTCTTTTGGACCAACTCCACCGCTATTTCTTCCAATTCAAAACATTTCTCCTTGAACCCTAACTCAACTTTCTCTCAATTCACTTCCTACTTCAGACAATTTTCCACCTCCTTCCTCGTCACGAAAATCCCAAAGAAATTCCGCAAGAAACGAAAGAAAAAGGAATCCCCACGAACCAAATTGGTTCAATCTCAACCAAACATCAACCCCCATTTCGAAAACATTCTTTTTCGTGATACCCATTTTAGATTTCTCACTAAAACCAAAGAATTCCTCTCCAAACAACCCCATCATGTACTTCCCCTTGACGATGCCGGAAAACTCCACCAGCAGCTGGGGTTTCCACGTGGCCGGAAAGTTGTCCGATCCCTCCAACGACACCCTTCAATTTTCGAAATTTATCGGCATAATGATGGTAAGATGTGGATTGGTTTTACTGATTTGATGGAAAAATTGTTGGATGAGGAGGGTAAAGTAATGAATGAAATGGAAAGTGATAGAGTTAGTGTAGTTAGGAAATTGTTAATGATGTCGAAAGATAAGAGGATTGCTATGAGTAAAATTTATCATAATAGGCTTTTATTTGGTATACCTGAAGATTTTAGGGATAGGATAAGGAAGTATGAGGATTATTTTAAGGTAGTTGTTGAGGAAGATGGGAGAAGGGTAATTGAGCTTGTGAAATGGGATCCTACATTGGCGGTGAGCGCGTTGGAGAAGGAGTATATGGTTGATGAGGATAAGGTGAAGAAGGCGTTTAAGTTTCCGATAAAACATGGGAAGGCATTGGATTTGGATGAAGGGGATGAGAGGAAATTGAATTTGTTGTATACGTTGCCATTGGTTTCGCCTTATTCTGATGGGAGTAAGCTGGATTTGTGGACAGTGGAGGCGGAAAAGTTTAGGGTGGGATTGATTCATGAATTCTTGAGCTTGACATTGGAGAAGAGAGCTTATATACACAACATTGTGGAGTTCAAGGAGGAGTTTTGTCTTACGAAGCATACTTATCAGATGCTCTTGAAACAGCCTCGGACGTTTTACTTGGCTGGTACAGAAATGAATTGGTCTGTGTTTCTTAAGGATGCTTATGGAGAAGACGGGATTTTGCTAAATAAGGATCCACAGGTGCTGTTCAATGAGAAACTTTATAGATATGCAGACATGAAAGTATTGAAGCCAAGCAGTGATGTCTATGAAACATGAAAGGTTGAATTAGCTTTGACGTCTAGTGTAACTTATGGTAATGATGGAGATCATAGAGCAGAATTTACACGAAGGATGTGTTTGGGGAAGACGGGGTTTGCTAAATAAGGATCCGCAGGTGCTTTTGATGAGAAACTAAGTAGATATTCAGACATGAAAGTATTAAAGTCAAGCAGTGATGTCTATGAGGCATAAAAGGTTGAATTAGCTTTTACTTCTAGTGTAACTTATGGTGATGGTGGAGCTTCATAGAGCAGAATTTACTCGAAGAATGCAGAAGAAGAATTATGGTGGACCTCATCCACCTATGTTATATATCAAAGCAACATAAATCTTGAGGTATCTAGAGTTGTTTCGAACTCTTGTTTACCATTTTCCTGCTGCCTATTGTTTTCAGCTGTAAATTGTAATCATGCCTGTACTCTTATCATCTTCAAAATGTAGAGCACTATTGCGTTCACAATGTAAAATCTTACTTATCAGAAGAAGAAATTCTTTGTTGCCAACAATTGCATTTGATTGTATAAGATAATATTCAGTATCCTACTATTATTTAAGAAGTTTGATTTAATTGAAACAAGATTTAGTTTGGGCGTCTAAATGAAATATTCTTCAAGTTTAAGGGGCTGGCTATGTATTAAGCCTTAGTTTAACCATGACTCCATGAGTAAACTCTCTTTTTAGTTCTCTCTATCTGCATGAAAGTTACAACCTTGCATAGCCCAACTTCCACAGTCTATCTTGTATTGTCATTCAATTGCAATATCTTCATTGACATGATGGTGCTCTGAGCTGGTATGATATGCATATTTTGTGAAGACATGCATACATTGAACTTGTGCACAAGTTAGTTTTGACACTACCATTATTTGAAGAGACAAAAAATAAGATGCATCAAGGAAAATAAAACTGTCCTTTATTAGGCCTACCTAACCTTTTTGATGACAAGCCTAGGATTGACCTCTTTTGTCTTAGTATTATGGTGGTTCAATCAATTTATGATATCCCTTTTCATAAATTATCAACACATCTAACCTATGCTACTCAGGCTTTTCAAAAATGTAGATGGGTTCGTGTCAAATCCTCTAAAACTATTAGATTCTTGGAGATCCGATAGCAACATTTGTGTAGAGTCCAAACAACATACTAGCTGCTAAGGTAATAATTTCACTTTTTTTACAAAAATATACTTCAGTGACAACCAACTTTTTTCTCTGGAATTCAGTGCCCTTGTTATTGCTATGAAGCCAGAGCATAGGCTTGAGGAAACAGTCTTCCATGTCAATTTGAATAGGAAAGACTTGATCTTTTTCCAGATATCGTGTGTTACTTTCAGATTTCTTATGTGTAAAATTAAATACGGATTTGTAAAGGACTACAAAATCAATTGGTCCAGCTCAAGGAAATGGCGATAGCCGAAATGTATTGAAGAAAGATTTCTGGTTATTTTACCTGTCAAAATTAGTGGGTATTACTTGTTCAATTCGTTCTTTCAATGGAAAAGGATAAGCCCAAATAGACATAATTAACACTGTGAGCTGCTTAGCTCTCTTAAATATTCTAAAAACAGAAGGTGTGGTCTTAAACAAAACACATCTTTAAAGTTTAAAGCATATGATTTATTAGTTTGTTCATCCTTTCCGCACCATTAATTCACCAATGAGTTGTCAAAAAGTTGTTATACTTTCCAATCTAATACGTCTTCTTTTTAGTGGTTATAGTTGAAACAAACAGTCCACAAAAAGTTGGAAATTTAATGACTCCAAGAATCATGCTTCTGTGGCTCTAAAATAAAATATAATATCGACCCTAGAGATTTTGACGTAATTTACGCCTTTTACAATGCATTTTTTGGATTGTCTCTCCTCTTTAAGTCAAAGACTCTTCTCTCCTTTTACATATTTTTTTCCCCTTTTTTATTATAAAGTAAATGAATGTATTGAACATCAGCTGCTAAACCTCAAATTTACTACTGTTTTGGTATATAGTGTTTTCTATCTCCTGGCCAGCTTACTACTGGGAGAAAAGTCACTCACTATAAGAAGTGGTCAGGGGCCATCCAAGCCCTCATCGTCGTTGGACCTTGTTATCGTGTCAAAAAAGAATGTTATAGCGACCCTCCACGGTTGTTGACCTTGTGGTCAGGGGCCACCTGATGGTGCGGCCTCCTAAAATGTTAGATTCATCCTTGGACCTTGTTATCCTGTAGAAAAAAGAATGTTATACAGACCTTCTTAGACTATCCACGATAGTTGACTACTTGAAGATTTTTCCTTCATTTCACCTTGATAAATTGGATGACTAACTACAAGAATTCAAGATGGGGATGAATGAACACGTAATCAGAAGTCTCAAGTTTGAACTCTACAAAGGAAAAAAGTCTTTATTTACTTGAGCTCGAGGAATGAAACAAAGAAATTCAAGATATGTCATGGTTAACTAAAAGGAGTTGGAATGGTTTAGTCAAAATTTAACTTAAAAGACACTTGCAACCAATCCCCTAAGGAGCAAAACTCCACTATTTGCTTTGGACAGCTTCAGCTTCTGCCTATGGAGCATTTCTAACAAGATATTCCCCAGAAGTGTACTGTACTCGCAAAGGAGTGACAAAAGTAGATTATCCAAAGTTGTAGTACTTTATAGAAACCCAAAAAGATTAAACACAAAATTCAATATCAACCAGAAGCAGAATAGAAGTTCATTTACAAAGGTGCAAATTAATGTTTGAAAAACATACCAAATTGAACAATCATAGAAAGCCATAACTACCTGGCTTTCAAACAGACTTTTCAGAATGAAATGCAGAATGAGGAAGAACCTCCACAACTTTAACATGAAACTCTAATCACTCCTCTCAATCAAAAACAGATAAACAAAATCAAAACACACAGTGAAAAAACATGCTTTCTCGGATTACATTGTTCGAAAGCATGAAGCATTTTGGAACAAGGAGATACTAGAGCAGATAGATCACTTGGCCTTGGAAGACTGAAGTTGAGCTCGGCTTCTTAGCCTATGCCTGCTCTTTTGAGAAACACTCGTGCTGCTCCTATGCACGCTTGCAGATGAAGAAGCTCCAGTGCTTACCTTCCTGGTTGCTCTTCTATGAGTGCCCCGAGTGCTACTGCCCAGTGCTGCTTTTGCAACTGCTTCTGTTCCTACATCCCGTGCCTTTTGGGAATTAATTGGCTGTTTGTTCAAGTAGGCTAGTTTTGGGAGCAGGCTGCAAGCTGCCTTTCGCAGTTGGTCATCACTTATATTGATCTGAATTGGATTTCCCAATAGATTTAGAGCCAGAAGAGAGTTGTAGTTTGCCACAAGCTGACCAAGCGCTTTAGTAGTAGTTATCTTGTTGAAGCTCAAGTCTAGAACAGCCAACTTCAGAAGTCTGTGCAGCCCTTCAATATCACTTATTTTGTTACCAGCGAGGTAGAGCTCTTTGATGAGAGTACAATTCGACAAACCTGATGCAATTTGAAGACAAATTCACATATTCAGGAGGTTGTTTAAGGAGGTAAAACTCAGATATTTGCGAGTCACTAGACAATACAGTTTATCTTTGGTGGAAGGTCTAAGGAAGCCATATACCTTGTCCAATTCGAGAGATTCTGTTGTAACTTAGGTCAAGCACGCGCAGACGTGTCAACTCCCTGAGTCCTTCAATTGTGTGGATCTTGTTCCTTGATAAATTGAGAACATGAAGACCCTTTGGTAGTGATCCCGGAGTTATTTGAACTGCATTGTCCAAGGAAACATAAATTATGTTAATGGGGGTTTCTATGACCATTTCCTTTAGTCTAAATTAGTTTAGTACTAGTTGTCCTTCGATTACATACCTATAAAGTTGCCTGATAAATTGACAGATCGAAGGCTACATAAGTGTGATATAGCAGGGATAACTTTCAAACCAGCGCCCGCGATGTGAGCAACCGTTGAGGAAGAATTGAGAGATCGGATGACTGTATTAGCATGTGCAACCTCTTCGGGGACATTCATATTTGGATATGGGCTAATGAGAGGTGATTTACCAGCATCGGGTGAAGGCGAGATATTAAGTTCATCTTCAACATGATCATGTTCATCAATTAAGCATGGTGGATGACTGGGAAGTTCATTCACCCATTCATTGATTCTCATAAACCTAGAGGATTCTTCAGGGAAAGCAACCCACTGGTTCTGTGGCCAAAATCCGCTTACTCCTCGGAATTCATCCAAAACTTCCTTGCCCTTGTCATTCCGCCCTTTGTTCAAGGATTCTGCTGTGAACGAACCAGGAGATCCCAAGTTGCTCAAGTCCATGCCTTTCCCAAGTTCTAGTGTGTCCGAGGAATACCCACCCTGCTGGTTTAGAGCAGTCTTAGCAAGGATTGGTAGTTCTTGGATACCACCTGTTACTTGTACATTCCTATGGCTCCATAGGAACAGCTTCCACCACAATTTTCGATTTCTGGATGGTAGAAGTTGGCTTGAAGAATGTTTCTTCAACATAACTTTGTCAGCACTGCGATGCGTTAACACAGAAGCTGGACTTCCTAAAGTCATCTTCTCAGCTAATCTCTCCATTTCATTAAAAGATTTGGACTTAGAGAGTGATAGCTGCTCACTCAATTTATTGACCATGTCCCTCATTGCTAAATCGGAGCAAGAGCGTTGCAGCTTCGGAGAAGCCCAAGATTCTACTTTACCAAACCCCGGATCACTAATGTGTCCACATTTCACAACATCCACAGCCTCTGCATCTTTCTCAGATTTGTTATGATCCTGTTCATTCATTTCACTTTCAAATGAGTAATTACGACGAATCCCTTCATTGAATGATTGATCATATTCTCCCCCTGAGCTACGAACGCGTGCTTGAAGATCAAAATCAGAGTCATCCCTCTTCATTGACAAGCTTTCATCATGCTCATCTTCCCCTTCATAAGCCACCTCTTCTATACCTCCCTTAACAGGACTTTCATGATTAGCCACCTCTTCTGTATATCCCTTAACAGGACTGTCATGATTCATCACCTTAACATTGCTCCTAGAACTCCCAAAAGGTAAAGGAACAACAAAGGAAAGCGATTTCGAGTCATCTGTTTTAGTACTAGAGTTTACAGAACCTTCAACTAGTACAGCCACATCAACAGTTTTTTGAGCTCCCTTCTCCCCCTAAATCAACAAAACATACAGATAAGCTAAAAAATTACTAAACTTTGACATGCATGTTCAAACTAAAGAAAGGCAGGGCTGTATTAAAAATTGAAACACCCACCTTATCTTTCTTGCTTCTTCTCCCTACAGGACCACAAAAGCAATTGCAAATTGCCATATCTTTCACTGCTACAATTCAAATTCTTTCCTTCAATTTGTTAGCTACTCCTTTTCAACAAATCTCCCCACCCCCACAAAAAAAAGTTTTGATCTTTGAAACTTCCCAATTCACATATCAAACAAACAAGCAAAAAATCTCAAAAAGATTGAATCTTGATGTCAAATTAGCCGTAATCAATAGGCAAACGCCAAAGCAATGAAAGAGCCCAATTTGACAAATATGGAGATGAAGAAAGGTAAGTTAAAAGTGAAACTCCAAGAAGTATCCTCCTCCTAGCCTCAACCCTATCCCATTCACAAGGGGTTGAGCCCTTCACTGGAGTGTTGGCCAGAGTGTTAACTACTGCTGCTTCTCTCCAGAAGCCTCACCAAAAATCAATCCTGCTCATACAAAAAAAAAAAAAAAACACCCATGAGAATTCCAAACTAACTACAGATCCTTACCACAATCTTGGAAATCTGAAAGTAAATACAATAAAGCTGGAATCTTTATAAAGTTCAGAAACTTTTGCGTACATTACAAGCAGAATACATAGGTGTTGTCAATCAAAATTGTACCTCTGAAAGAAAAGGGTAAGCCAGGCTGTGACTTTGAGAAAAGAAACAGAATATCTGCTGCTGATAAATCCGAGAAGAATCAAGAAATGGGGTTCAATTTTGGCAGTAAAGAATGAGTCTTTGTTGTTGTTTGTTAAAAGAAAGTCAAGAAGGGAATAGCGGTATTTTGTGAAGAGGTGAGATTAGAGAAGGAAAAGCGATGTTAGAAGAGACTAGAAATAGCAATATAAAATTTATGGAGTACAAAAGAGCGATATATATGTACGCGCAAAATACACGGACTGAGACAACCATCACCTGCGGCCACACAACATGCTGAGTACTTATTTAAATCGGGTTCGAACCCTAAATATGATGAAAATTCTATTCGAAATATCATTTTAATGTATTTTGTCCAATTTGAATATAATCAGAGCTTCTATAAAGGCTATGAATATCGGATAGAAATTGTCATTTTAATGGATTTTGTGTCTGATTTGAATATAATCAAAGCTTTAGTGAAGGCTATGAATATCAGATGGGAATTGTCAATTTTAATGGATTTTGTGTCCGATTTTAATATAATTGGAGCTTCAATAAAGGCCATTATGATAAAAAAAAAAATTTAAAAGGTTCTTTAAATAAAATATTCCTGTTGATTTTAATTTATTTGTTATATTTTTGTTTTTAATTCATTTATATATATATATATATATATGATATATCTAAGATAATAAAATATAAAATATAAAATTATTTTTAATATATTTAACATATCTTAGAATTAAGATTTCATTTTTTTACTTTTTTAATTTATTAAATTTCATATTTCTTTTGTCCTATATGTGATATCATTTCCTTTTTAGTCAGTCTTAAAAAGAAAGTTACCTTACTATAATTAGAAATAATTTAATATTAAAATTCCTTTTTTACTCTTAATAAAATAAATCTCAACCACACAAATATCCAAGAATTGTTATAAATTGCAAGTTTTAAAACTCTCTTTTTAAACACTATATCAAGTCAAAACTAGGAAAATAATATATTTTGGATTTTTATTTATTTTTTCATTTGTGTTCAGGATAGATGAAAAATGACTTTCATTAAAAATCGTTTCTTTTTCCTTAAAAGAGGAAAACATTTACCTTGGAAATATTGTTTTTAAATTTTTTTGTAGCCGTTCTAAAATAAGAGTAGTTTTAATATAAAAAAAAATATCCTAAAATAATTATTCCTTAAAATATAATATAAAAATATATTTGGTTAATATATTGTTAAATTCAAAGTCTTATATATAATTTAATCTACAGACAAAAATGTCCAGTGTTTTTAATAACATAATGAAATTTGTTATCTACTGGCAAAATGATGACGTAAATCTTTAATTATGTTTGTCCCACTCTCCTTAAATATTACCTACCTACTTTATTCAATTGTATCCAACCACCCTTATTAGTTATTAACATCAGTAAATTTTGTTAGTTAATCAGCCCAAGTTGTTACATTTGAATAAATATTGTTAGTTGTAGTCTTGTAGAACTAATCTAATAATTAAATTAGTAGAATATTCAGTTTGTTTAATATTTAGTTGTAAGAGGAGTATACTATTTTATTTACGTGGCTATATAAATTCAAAGTCTAATATTTAACGACTTTTTTGAGCAAAAATCCAGATGATTTCTTTCTTTGACTTCTTTTAACACCTATATACACATGTATCATGCACTTATATATAATTAATATTAATAAGTTCTAACTTTAAAATAGTCCAATTAAAAATATATTTTTGTGTGTATGATAAATTAAATAATACTTGCATGAATTAAAAAACTATGAATTTAATATTTATTAATTTTTTAGTAATTTTACATACACATACAAAAAGTCTCACTCAAAAATATCGGATTCGATTCAAGTTTCAACCTTTAGCTTTACATCCACCCTGTCCACATGGTGCATGCTAGCAATATTGTTCAACTTTTGATATAATTCGAAGTAAGACAAACTTTAGTGAAATTGAAAAGTACTTTCATGAAATTGACTAAAATATTATTCTCCTTATCTCAATTTTCGTAAAATTGTTTGACTTAACATAAAAATTTGAAAAAATGTGATTTAAATACTCTTTGATTATTTATATAATTATTATATAAAAGAAGAATTTCAAAATTATTTTTTTAAATGACATTTATTTCTTAAAATAAACAAATTAAAAATAGGCAAAATATGGGTATC
>JAJOOS010004913.1:0-26727 GCA_029582725.1 Solanum chiquidenum
GAACAAAGCTTTACGGATTTCTTGAGGTGATAAGTTTGGTATCTCAACACGAGTACTGTGAGTAGTAACCTCACCACAATTTGTATTTCACAACTTTCATGGTTTTTACATGGTTTATAAAGTAAATGTGTTACCGACTATTTTGAACTTGCATGTGGGACAAATCTTTTACTTGATATGTTACTGTAAAGATTATTTGAGATGATCTTATTCTTACAAGATATGATTACTATTATTGAAAGGTTTTTATAGTTATTTGAGAAATAGTATTTTAACATGTAATTGTTAAACTTTGAAATAATATTATTTGATAAGATTTAAATGCTCTATTCGATTTTGAGATGCTTCTACAAATTACAAGAAAAGTATAACTGGAGTAGACCTTGATGAATCCCGTAGCTAATGACTGGTTCGTTAGACCTGGTGCACCTTGTAGTTACAGATTATCGATAAAGCCCTTTCTAGTGGGAAGGTAGAACTAGCATACCATTATTGATATCCCTCGAGTAGGGATCTACCAATATGAATATTTAACTCCTTTATGAAGAGTTCACCGTTATCGGTTACTTCTTAATTAGAAGGCCACACTGATTACATGATTTATCCTTGGAAACCTGCCAAATATATAAGATTGCTATGAAAGTGTTTTTCAGAGTTTGTTTCTAAATATTTACATTGATTTCGCTTACATGAGACAAATAAGATTGAATATTTTTATTGTTTCTGAAAGGGCATTGATTTCATTATATTGATTAAAATACTAGCATGTTTTCTGACTTGTCCCTCATTAAAATGGTTGTGGTTAAGTGTTATTACTCACTGAGCTAGAGTCTCACTCCTCGCTAAATGTTTTTACAGAGAACTTGGGCGGTATTGACGAGAAGTTAATTAACTAGAGAGTGAGAATTGGTAGCATCTGGTGAACCTCGCATTGCTTCACGTTGCAAGAAATTTATCGAATTGCTATTTTTTCTATATTTTGAACTCTTAGAGTCGCTCCATTTGTCCGCCCCTATTTAGAGTCATGTTTATTCCTTCATATTGTAGTAAAGTGGCGAGTTATAAACTTTTTTCTTGTAATCGGAGAAAAATTGGTATAATTGTGTGGCGATTGAATTATTGATAGATATTGGGTAATGAAATCGAGATGTTATTAGTTGTATTGTTGATTTCTACAACAAGGAAAAATTCGATAGGCCCAAAAACAAAGGATTTACGCTAAGGCTTGCTCTGGGATTCTTTCCCCTTAAGGTCAGTCACAGTTCTAATTTGGGTCATGAAAACATGGTATCACTCATGATGTGAATTTAGCAAGCCCGTTTCTGAAAAGTATGCACATTGAACATCTTCAAAGGGAGAAAAGGATTCTCAGATACATTAATGGCACTCTACACTTTAGACTCAAAATTATTTCACAATCACCATGTAGGTTGTATGGATAATCAAATGATGATTGGGGAGGTTGTATGATGAGTCCATGATTTGAACTCATTTAGGGATTTATTTGAATAGATTTAGTGTCCTCAAATGCTTATTTTGTGCTAATAACTGATGTAAAATCCTTATTTTCCAAGTATTTGGAGTTAGGAACAAAGCATGGACACTAATGAGCAAAAAGGAACAAGGCAGCTGAAAGAACGAAGAAAAGAAGGCCTGATGATCGCCTAATCCATTGGGCGAGTCACCGAATGGCCATTATCTCGCCTAAAGTTCCAGTGTGCCAAGTCCTAAAGGATAAAATCAAGTCGGCGAGAGAAAGGAGTCGTCGACGTGTCGCCGAATGGTTCTGTGATGCAGTGTTAGATCACCCAAAGTTACAGAACATGAGGATGTGGAAGGCCAAACAAAAAAAATGATGAAACTGACCGAAGGTCAGATCGCCGAGTTGATCGGCGATCCCGACTTACTGCGCCGATTGGTCTTTCGCAGCATATTTTTGGTAACTATAAATACATTTTTAAATTCTTTAGTTTAGAAGGAGCTTTCATTATAGAGTATTAGTTTTCATAATATAGAATTTTGGAGTTAGAACTCTGAGTTTGGAGACAAAAAATTTCATTAGCTTTGAAGAATTGAAGTTTTCCATTTTTGAGAAATTGGAAGTGGGTCTTTGAGATTCTTCAATTTGGATCTTTGTAAAGACAAAATTAATCTTACACAGCTGATGTAAACACAATTTGGTAACGATTTCTATCTTTTTATGATGTCTAGCTAAAACCCCAATTATGTGATTATGGGTTGATTTAGCTAATGGGTATTGCTAATTGATAGTTTAAATGATGTTTAAAACTTCTTTCAATCAGTAATTGTGGTTTAATTGAAAGGGTTTAAGTTGCCAATGCAATCCTACCTTCGTGTTTTTGACTTGTTCGAGAGAGAGGTTTTAAAACCAAGATTACTGATTAGATGGTCTGTGGGTATTGGGTTGTCATGGGTTCAGCTCGAGAGAGTGAATCCTAAACCCTTTTCCACACATTCATCTCGAGAGAGTGAATGGACTAAAGCATAGGCTGTTCTTAATTGCTGCTTGTTGGTGTTCGAGAGAAACCAACTTGATTCAGGGTAAATTATTTAAGAGAAAGTTTATCCCCACTAAAGTCTAGCTTATTCAGTGATTTACAACTATTTACTATCAGTTGTTATTACCCATTTGTCTACCTTAGCCTATAATCCAATCACATCCCAAAAATCCGTCTCTTTACTTGTTAATTAGTGTTATTTGTTACTGTTGAAGTTGATAATTACAATAAAAAAAAATGTTATTTGACACTTGTGTCACCCTTTAATTTGAAGTATGCTTTTATTCGCAAATATCTTTTCATGTGATTGACTTGAACATATTTGTACTTGGCTTTTGAATCTTAAGAACGTACCACTCCCTGTGGGATTTGATGAGTCCACAAATTGGACTCATTTAGGGATTTATTTTAATATAAATAGTGTCCTCAAATGCTTATTTTGTCTCAATATCTGATGAAAACTATTAAGTTTTAGGTATTTGAAGTTTTAGCGGAAGCATGGACACTTAGGAGCAAAAAGGAACAAATAGGTGCCGCTGCCGGGGAGTGGTGTTACGTGATAATTTTTAGTTTAGTAAAATTGTTGTTCTTCTTAGCTGTTGTTTACTACCTTTATTTTATGTTTTGTTTTGCTTGTTTGTATATTGAAATAGGAAAGATGAGCATGAATGGTAACTATGGGTACCAAATGGACCAAGTGTTATCTTTTCTCTACCCAACGCCAAAAGAGGGGTGGCCTCATGAAAATGAGGACAACCTTACTAATCGAACTTGAGTGAGAACTTGCATCGTGCCACGACGTTAAATAAGGCGTTGTTTGGGAGGCAACCCAAAACCCTTTTTATTGCTTTAAGTTGCTTTGATGAAATAATGGTGTGTTGATTGCCCAGGTGAAAGTGTGGAAGTTGAATGAGAAGTATAGATTGTCAAACGAAAAGCCCAGTCGGCGAATCGGCAATTGGTTCGGCAACCCCGACGCACTCCACCATTTGATTCAATCCATTTTGGGATTGGATCTGTAAAACTCGGCTGACATAACGAAATTATTGGCGAGTCGCCGGGTATATCGGCTTTTCCGATGGTGACCGCCGTTTGGATCTTTATTTCGACTGAAGGTCCTGTAAAACTCGGTGAGATAGGTGAACACTCTGCAAATCGCCAAGAGGTTCGGTGATTGGGACTAATGTCACCGAATGGACAAGAACTGGATGGTCTTTCAGCCAAAGGTTTAAAAAGTTCTAACTTCATTCTATTTCCATCACTTTTCCACCTCCACAAACTCACACCTGCACTCTAGTTTTATTTTTCTTGCACTTTCGGAGTATTTTGGTTAGTTGATTTGTGCACGGGATCGGATTACATTGCTTCCTAGCGTTTCAATAACCATTTGAGCAGCACAAAAGGTTAGTTTCTCAAAGCCTGTGATTGTGTTGTCAAAATTGTACTCATTTGCAAATGCTATTATGAAATCTGTTGAACCTCCTTGATTGGATTGAATTGTTTATGTGTTAATTTGTCTGCGATAACCTCGCATGAACTGCCTTAACTGTTAAAACCTTTTTTTTCTAAAGCATCGAGTAGGGTTAATGTGTGATGGGTGGTATTCGTATGTTATGGGTCTTGGTCAAATTTGTGCTATTTGTGCTTAAATTGTGTTTTCGGGGGTTGTAGGGCCAATTTCAAAAAGTTAGGTCAAAAGTAGGCACGCTGGGTCATTCGGCGAGATGTGACGAGCTCGCCGAACCACTTCGCAATTAGCCTAGGTGCCCCATCTCGCCCTTATTATCATGCGTTATTTGTTGTGGTTGCTGTAACTTTCGGCGAGAAGCACGGGATCGCCAAGTGCACTCGGTGACTCACCAATGTTATCTTAATCGCCCTTTGTCTGCACCCCTAACCCTTCTGCACTGTGACCTTTGACGAACTAACCGTGGCTCGCCGAAGGTATTCGGCGACAAGCCGAATAGACTGACCATCTACCTGCAACTGAATATCTCTGCTTAGTTTATCAAAAATGTTCTAACGCTATCTCAAGATTTTGCAAACATGGCCAGATCCAAAGTTGCAGGAACAGACGTGCCGCCCCGACACATAAGAGCACAAAATATCAGGAGAGATGCAGAAAAGCCTAACAAGACCAAAGCAAAGAGCAAGAGCAAGGAAGCCAGTTTCAGTAGGAGGATTCCCATTAACCCTAATGTCCCTTCGTGGACCCGACGGTTCATCAATGTGGTATATGCCTTTGGAGCAGCTCATGATTTGGATAATATGGTTAAGGCTAATCTCGCTGAAGCAGAGAACCAGAGTCAGAATGATAATACTCATGGCACTGATGCCCAAACAGATGGAGCGACTGCTTAGATAGGATCCCCTCTTTACCTCCCTCTCTGTCTTTCTTTATTCTAGATTCTGAATATTTTGTTATTTGCATTTGAGGACAAACACATTTCTTTTGTGGTGGGGTGAGGCCCACACTTCTTGTGTTGATATTTTTGTGCTTATATTTGTGTTTCTGTTATATTTGGGTTGTCTGTTTTAAATTGTTCTTAAAACTGATTTTGCGATTATTTGAGCTTATGGCTCCTCTTTTTTATTTTAATTGATGCAAATTTGACCCTTCCGAAAAAAAATTGTTTTTCAAAAAATTTTGCCACCGCTTGTGTTGAAAGTGGTTGTTCTCGTATAAATTTAAGTCTCGGTTTCGATCAATACCAATGACTTAAATAGTGCTCTCAATCGAACAAACATGAATGTGCGGCTACAATGAGACCAAATGAAGTTAGATAGGCAATATGTGAACTCTTTGCATCTCATTGTGCTTAGCCATGTATCAAATTGATTTCTCTTGTGATGATAATTGTACACTAGCGAAAGTTTGTAGTCTTGTTTGGCTTTAGTATCGATGCCTTGTGTGATGAGCTTACTTTGAACCATGCATGAATAAACCTAGAATTTACCCCATTAGTCTGATTGATTTAGTAAGGTGTGCTCTTGAAATAATCTTAGGCAACTTTAAAGAGTGTGAGCCAAACTGACATATACCTCTTTTGTGACCCACCCGTGAGTGTGTGAAACTCTTTTGAACACCCCTTGAGCCTTACCCTTCTTTGAAAGAAAACTTAATAAAACCTAGACCTTTATTCAACCACATCCTCATGACTTGTGATGTTGTAAATAGCCAACTTAACCCAAAAGCTTAAGTTGGGGTGTGGTGAAAAGGAAAAGGAGAAGTCAAGAAGTGCAAGAAAAGTCTCTTCTAACTCATGGTGTTGCGGAAAAATGGAAGCCCTCCATATATTAAAAAAAAGAATAAAAGAAAAAGAAAAAAGAAAAGAAAAGAATGAAAAAGAATATTGTGGCATAAAAGTCCAAAAGAAATGAAGTTTCCAAGCAATCCATGGAGTGAATAATAGGATGACTTAGAAACACAAGAACAAAAATTGATAGAAGAAGGTGAAGAAAAGAAAGTGTTGAAAGCTCCACAATTCATGAGGATTTTTAGTCACTGAGCCTAAAATGACCATACATTTGCACTCAACCCCATTACAAGCCTTGAAAAGACCTTTTTGATCTTGAGTAAGCCGAATCGAAGATCGATTGGAAAATAAGGGCAAACCTATGGGTAAAAAACATGCATTGTGTTCCTCTTTCTGAGTGTGAGCGTTGCATCTGATTCCTGATCTTAAATTGATTAACTTCTATGTGTGAATATAGAATCATTCTTTGTGTGAGGGCATTCTGATACTGGGGTTGAGCTTGAACTTGCATCAGTAGCAAGTATTGTGAGCATGAGAATCTTTGGTAATGGTGTGTCACAACTTGAATCTTTGAGTACACAATTGATCTTTGGATGAGTAATTTGAGTCTTGTAGTGTAAATTCATGATTGAGTCTTGTGTAGCACCATTTTAGACATCCTATTTGAACTGTTGAACTTGAGTTTTACTTGAGGACAAGTAAAAGTTTAAGTTGGGGGTGTTGATGACTCCACAAAATGGACTCATTTAGGGCTTTATTTTAATAGAAATAGTGTCCTCAAATATTTATTTTGTCTCAATATCTGATGAAAACTATTATGTTTCAGGTATTTGAAGTTTTAGCGGAAGCCTGGACACTTAGGCGTAAAGAGGAACAAAAAGGCTGGAAAGAACGTAAAAACTGAAGCCTGAGCTTCGCCAATCACTCTTGCCAAATCGCCGAAGGGAAGCACTCAGCCATTTGTTCCAGTACGCGAAGCCCTAAAGGAAGTGGATTAAAAAGGCGATGAAAGGAGCAGTCGGCGCTTCGCCGAATAGTTTCGCGAAGCAATGCTACACCGCCCAATGGTCCAGAACACAAACATGCTGAAGGCAAAGCACATAAGGGCGATTCGCCGAGTCATTCGGCGATCGCGACTAACCTCACTGAATGGTCCGCCGCAGCACTAAACCTGAAAACTATAAATACTAGCCTTAGTTATTATTTTTAAGAGTGCAAACATTATTGTAGTTTTTACACTTAGAATATTAGCCTGTTCATATTTTCTCTCAAGTTTGGAGAGGATTTTGTGGGAGACTTGAAGAAAGGAGTTCATCTTCCCCAAATTGGAAGTCGGTCTTCTCTATTCTTCTTCCTATGCTTAAATCAAGGTTTAATTTCATATATTCATTTTATTTCATTATCATTTTAGGTGTAATTTCTTATTTCTTGATGAGTGGCTAAAATCCCCCATTCTTGGGATGTGATTTAGCAAGTATGTGTTGATATTATTGTTGGGTCTTGTTTGCTGATAGGTTAGATGCATTTTAATTGTGATTTCACCTAATGGTTGTGGTTTAATTTAATGGGTTTGTAGTTGCAAATACAAAACCACCCATGTATTTTCGGCTTGCTCGAGAGAGAGAGGTCGTGAAACCAAGACCGCTAGACTGATGGCCTAAGGAGTGGGTCGACATGAGGTTCAGCCCGAGAGGGTGAACCCTAGTCCCATATCCTAACACTCAGCTCAAGAAAGTGAGTGGGGTAAGGCGTAGGCAGGCCTTCATGCGGCAATTGGGTGTCCGAGAGGAACCCATTTGAAATGGGGTAAGTTGCCTGAGAGGGAACTTATTTCCATCTAAAGCTTAGCCTAGTCACTATTATCTTGCAAATTTTCTATCGAAAGCATGTACCCAACGATATGTATCAATATGTATTGCGGTCACACCCCAAGAACTTTTCCCCATACCTGATTTATCCTTAATTTCATTGTTTTTAACTACTTGTGACAAATCCCCCCATCGATATTTGATACTTTGGTGTCACCCATCGAACTTACTTTGTTTTTATTTGAAAATCTCTCAAACTACAACTAATGAGAAGAGGAATTCTAGTTTAACAACTATTTTCACTACAACTCCCTTGGGACACGACCCCAATCCTTGGTTGGGTTGCTATATTATCGACAATCGTAGACACTCGTACCGTAGGTTAGTGTTGTTGGTCACGATAAGCATCAGGATTCGACCCCAACTCA
Source organism: Solanum chiquidenum (assembly GCA_029582725.1). Taxonomy (NCBI): domain Eukaryota; kingdom Viridiplantae; phylum Streptophyta; class Magnoliopsida; order Solanales; family Solanaceae; genus Solanum; species Solanum chiquidenum. The sequence goes on from JAJOOS010004913.1 coordinate 8,013, forward strand.
CTTAGTTAGGTTATATTACTGACTAACGATCGTTGGCACTTAGAATTGAAAGAACTATCCTGATACGTGAAATCATCGTACCACCACTAGGAGATCAACTACAAGATATAGCATCTGCCTAGTTGCAAATTGTATTTCTCGGACTTCCAAGAAACAGACAACAGTAGATCAATTGAGTGTTGAAGCTGAGTATAGTGCACTAGCCTCCACTGCAGCATAGATGACATAGATCATGTATCTACTTCATGATCTTGGGGTGTTAGTTTGATCAATTCCTACATTGTACTATGATACTTTAGTGCATTGTACATGATAGTTAATCTAGTTATGCATGCTAGAACCAAACATGTTGAAATAGAATATCATTTTGTTCGTGAAAAGGTGGTCAAAGGACAACTTCTTACTCAGTTTGTGCCATCTAAGGATCAACTAGCTAACATTCATACAAAAGCATTGAAAAAACAAGTTTTTACTGGATTTCACAGCAAGCTGAGGGGAAGTGTTGAAGATGAAGGAAGTTGATGACTGGAACATGTCAAAAGAGCATGTCCAATGAAGCTAACTGGCGAGTTTACTTATATAGAGTTAGACTCACACTAGGACTAGACTAGTGAATCCTAAATTATATTCTACTAAGTTGATGTAACGTGTATGGTCCTAGAGTAGACTAGGATAAGGTATTTTAGCTATAGTAGTAACACTTCGGATGTAGAAAATATATTTTGTATTGTAGTAGGACTTATAGTATAGCTATTATAGGACTTTTCTCCTATATAATTGAAGATGAAGGAAATTGATGATTGGAACATGTCAAAGGAACATGTCCAATGAAGTTGACTGATGAGTTTACGAGTCACACTAGGACTAGAGTAGTGAATGATATATTATGTACGACTAAGTTGATGTATCATGTATAGGGCTAAAGTCCACTAGGATAAGGTATTTTAGTTATAGTAGTAATACTACTCATGTAAACTATATATTTTGTATTGTAATGGGACTCCTAATATAGCTAGTATAGGACTTTTCTCCTATATAAGGAGCATGTAACTCAACAGTTTAATCATCAATATAACCTTGATTTCTCCAAAATCCTTACATGAGATTTCTACACTTATAAGCTTAGAAGCTGAACTTGTGGGGTGTATATATATATCTAGTGAAGCAATAGAGAGTAAAGAGAATAATCCATAACTTATTTCTTAGTTTGTAAGTAAATAGTGTAAAAGTAATATTATTGTGAGTTTTCTAAAATAAAAGAGTGTTGAGCAGTAATCTTTTGACACCATCAAGTTTTCATCAATATTATTGTATTAATTAATCGGGTATCATATTTACCCCATTTTAATATTTAGTGTCATTGTTATTCTTTTCGTATTGATATTTAGTGTGGATATTTTCGTGGGTGTGATTATCATTTTGTTTAATAACGTGGTATCAGAACCATGAAAGATAATAGTTTGTTGTTCTATCAATACCCCCGTCTCACAAGATAAAATTATGAAAAATGGTGTCTACGAATGAAAGTCATTCTTGGCTCTCAAAATGTTTGGGACATTGTAGACAATGGGTATACAAAACCCGTTAATGATGAAACATTGTCCCCAAATTAAAAGGAGTTCTTGTTAAAGAAAATAAAGAAAGATCAACAAGACCTCACTCTTATCCATCAATGTTTGGATGATGTCATGTTTGAGAAGGTGGCTGATGCAACCACCTCAAAAGAAGCTTGGGAGATTTTTAAAAAAATTCTCTCCAAGGAGTTGATATGTAAGAAAATAAAACATCAAACTCTACAGGCTGATTTTGAAGTTTTAAAAATGATAGAATCTGAATCCATTTCGGATTTCAGTTCAAGATTGATGGCTATTCTGAATCAACTAAGTAGATACATGAAGGGAGTAGATGATGTGTGTGTGGTAGAAAATATCCTTCGTTCCCTAACACCTAAATTTGATTATGTGGTGTGTCCTATTGAGCAGTCTAAATATTTATACTTTATTACGGTAGAGCATTTAGAAGGTTCTTTACAAGCCCACGAAGAAAGCATGAAAATGAGAAAAAAAGAGCCACTAGAGTAGCTTCTTAAAACTCAGGCATCCTTCAAAGGATTTGAAGGTGAAGAAATTTACTAAGGAAATGGACAATGGAGAGGCCGTGGAGACCGTGGAAGAGGAAAACGTTATATCAACAAATTCAATAATAAAGATATAAGTCACCAGTTATTCAGAAGTCATGGCCGTGGTCAACAAGGAGGTAGAGATGTGGAGCCTATCAAGGTACCAATAAAATGAGGTATGAAAAATCTAAAATTGAGTGTTATAACTGTCATAAAATTGGACATTACTCTTGGGAAAGTCATATTAATATTGAAGAGAAAGTTACTCTTGTTGACAACAACAAAGACAAAAATGAGTCAACATTGTTAATGTCACTCAAAGAAGAAGATACAGATGATTGCAACTCATGGTATCTTCAAAATGGAGCAAGCAATCATATATGTGGCTACAAAGATAAGTTTGTAGAGATAAAGAAGATGGTGAAAGGTAATGTGTTTTTCGAGATACCTCATAGATCCAAATTGAAAGGATAGGTATGATTATGATATCCTGTAAAGATGGTTGTCATAAATTGATTCACAATGTTTATTAAGTGCCAAAACTAAAAACTAAGATTTTGAGTTTGGGTCAACTTCTTGAAAAAATGACATGATATTCATATGAAAAATATGCATATTTGGCTTAGAGATTCTAGTAACAACTTAATTGATGAAGTGCACATGACAAAGAATAGGTTGTTCCCTTTGAATTTTAAGACCATTGATGCAAAGTGTTTGAAGGCTAATGTGAAAGATGACTCATGGTGCTAACATATGCAATTTTGGCATTTGAACTTTGAAGAGCTCAAATCAATGGGAGACAAAAACATGGTTGATGGGATACCATCAATCAACCATCCAAATCAATTTTGTAAAGCTTCTCCTCTTGGAAAACATGTGAGGAGGAGTTTTCCAAAGAAGACTACATCAAGAACAAGTGAGCTACTCCAACTTGTACACACTGATGTGTGTGGTCCAATCGATCCACCTTCTTTAGGTAAAAGGAAATACTTCTTGCTCTTTATTGATGATTTCAGCCGAAAGACTTGGGTATACTTCTTGAAGCAAAAATCTGAAGTTTTTGTTGCTTTTAAAAATTTCAAAGCACTTGTAGAAAAAGAAAGTGACTACGAAATAAAATCATTAAGGAACGATAGAGGAGGCAAATCCACTTCAAAAGAATTTAATGACTTTTTTCAATCTCATGGAATCATTTTCCTCTAATGGTACCTTACTCGCCCCAACAAAATAGAGATGCAGAAAGAAAGAATAGAACAATTCTTAATATGGCTAGATGTATGTCGAAATCTAAAAATCTACCAAGAGAATTTTGGGCCGAGGCTATTTCTTGTGTAGATTATTTTAACAACAGGTCTCCAACAAAAAACATGTGAGATCAAACTCCTCAAGAAGCATGGAGCGGAAGTAGGAAAAGTTTCAAACGCTTGAGAATCTTTGGGACCATAGCCTATGCTCATGTTCCACATCAAGGGAGAGCAAAACTCAAATATGGAAGTGTCAATTATGTTTTTATTGGCTGTGAATTGAGTACAAAAGGCTACATATTGTACAATCCAAGCAATAATAATGTGGTGGTGAATCGTGATGTTGAATTTGATAAAGAAGCAATATAGAAATGGGAGGCTCCAGAAAAAAGAACATATGATTTTATTCCATACTTTGGAGATGAAAAAGATCATGAGACAATGGCACCTGCACAGGATGCAACCCCACCTCCTTAACCAGCAAATGTTGCATCTCCGTCTACTCAAGAGAGTTTAAGTGAAAGACTGGATAAGATGAGGAGCATCCAAGAACTCTATGATGACACAAAAGAAATTAATAATTTTTATATTTTGTGTTGTCTCTTTTCTGATAGTGAACCAATGATTTTTGATGAATTTGTTACTGACAAAAGGTGGAGACAAGCCATGGAGGAAGAGATCCAGTCAATAGAGAAGAACAATAATTGGGAGTTAACAACTCTTCCTAAGGATCATCGAGCAATTGGAGTCAAATGGGTATACAACGCGAAGAAAAATGATCATAGAGAGGTAGAGAGATACAAGGAAAGACTTGTGGCTAAAGGCTACAAACAAAGGCATGGCATCGACTATGAGGAAGTCTATGTGCCTATTGCCCACATGGAGACGATCAGTATATTAATCTCTTTGACAGAGCAAATGAAGTGGAAAGACCATCAAATAGATGTCAAATCAACATTATTGAATTGATATTTTGAAGAAGAAGTCTATGTTGAGAAACCATTGGGCTTTGCATATCATGAAGATAAGGTGTTGAGGTTGAATAAAGCCTTATATGGTTTTCAAGCTCCACGAGCTTGGAATAATCGCATTGAAAAATACTTTCAAGACAATTGGTAACTTGTTGTCTCCATGAATATGCTCTTTACATTAAAGTTCTTACTAACAGAGATATTTTTCTTGTTTGTCTTTATGTTGATGATCTCATTCTAACGGGTAATAACCCAGTTTTATTTGAAGATTTCAAGAAAGATATATCCCTTGAGTTCCATATGATGGACATAGGGTTCATGTTATATTACTTGGGAATAGAAGTATAACAAATGGAGGAAGGCATCTTCATTTCTCAAGAAAGCTACAAAGGATATCTTGAAGAAGTTCAACATGTTTGATTGCAACCCTCTTAACACCCCAATGGAAAGTGGAACAAAATTATCAAAGTTTGATGATGGAGAAAAGTTGGACTCCACCCTGTTCAAAAGTATCGTAGGAAGTTTGAGGTACTTGACATTTACGAAATCAGATATCTTTACGGTTGGAGCATTAAGTCACTTCTTAGAAGCTCCTACCTCCACTAACTTGAGGTCTCTAAAAGAATTCTTCGTTACCTAAAAGGAACAATCGTCCTTGGGCTATTTTATTCTTCTGATGATGATTTTAATCTTTTGGGATATTGTGATGGTGATTATGCGCGAGATGTTGATGATAGAAAAAGCATATTTGGTTTTGTGTTTTTCTTGAGTGATTTTGTTATTTCTTGTAGTTCAAAGAAATGATCAATTGTTACTCTTTCGACTTGTGAAGTTGAATACATGGCAGCGACATCATGTACGTGTGGTGCTATTTTGTTGAAGAGATTATTGAAGGAACTCAATTTGCCACAAATTGAAGCCACAATGATTTGTGTCGTACAAATCTGCGCAAGCACTTTCCAAGAAACCAGTGTATCATGATCGAAGTAAGCACATATAAACAAGGTATCACTTTATTAGAGAATGTATTGCCAAGAAAGAGGTAGAGCTCAATTAGTATGTGAAATCTTATGATCAAGTTGCGGATATCTTTACAAAGCCTCTCAAGTTTGAATTGTTATTTTTCATTGATATCATTAGTGAAATCAAATGAGACAGATTTTTTCTTATAAATAGAGAACTTATGCTCATTTATAAGGACACACCAAAATTGGGAAGCAATAGAGAGTAAAGAGAGTAATCCACAAGCTATTTCTTAGTTTGTGAGTAAATAGTGTGGAAGTAATATTATTGTAAGTTGTATGAAATAAAAGAATAATGAGTAGTAGTCATTTGACACTACCAAGTTTTCATCAATAATATTACATTAATTATCCGGGTATCATATTTACCCCATTTTAATAATCATTGTTACTCTCTTTCTATTGCTATTTAGTTTGGATATTATCCTCGGTGTGATTATCATTTTGTACAATAGAAATACACTACTAGCATCCAGAACAGATTATATAGTTGACTACGAAAATAACACATGATAATGAATCATTTACAATAAAGTTGAAATCAAAGAGGTATAGTATGTTGCACAGTCGATATTGTTGACTTTGTCTCTTATTGGTGTATATCTCAATACGCTGCAAAGCCCGAGAATAAAATGGATGTCCTTGAAAATGAATTCCAGATGACACAGGATCAACTTGCAATAGAAGAAAGTGAATTAGACTGGCTAACAAACTTTACAATGATCCACTTATTATGATTCGCTTTGATATTCGGACCAAAGTTTCTATTTCAAAAGAGCATTCTGTGAGAAATATACTCTTAAGCTTTTTTTTTTGTTCAATAGTTGGATAAGCTGATGAATATTATGAGCAGCATGATAAAGCTCCTTAATGCAGGAGGTACATGATATCACGGATGACATATGTAGGACTAGGCGATATAGATTCATGTTTTCCAAACTGCACTCGAAATATGGAAGTGGATGAACATGACAACTTAGGTAGGCCTCATTATCCAATGTTCATTTTAAATTTTAATTGAAGTTGAAATTTACTCCACAAAGAGGTCTTTGTGTAAGAAGACTTTCTTTTTCAATTGCATAGAAGTGCGGAGGATTACCTCTAGCAATTTTATGATTGTAGGACTTCTCTTATAAGTTGGTAAAACATTGGACGGCGTGTGGTAAAGTGTTGCTGAGAATAGCTAGCCTTCTTTATCTCCGAACTATTGTATTGAAGAATGACAATTATGTCTGTAAATCTGAGCATTGCTTGTTACGTACCTTCAGAAATTATGAATATGTTGCGATTGAGGCACCTATGTCTGAACTCAAAAATCGTGTGTCGTTTCAACCAAAATAAAGGACTTTTGTTTTGAAAAAAGTTCATTGTCTGTTTGAGTACGGCTTACCAAAAGCTTTATATTAGAACTGATGTTGCCAATTTGATACAATTTATCTTTCCTAACAATGATGGAAATTGATTACACTTTCATTTCTACTTTTTCTACACTTCATACTTCTTTACTTTTGTTCAGATGGTTACTTCTAACAACTTTACTTTTGTTCTAGGTAAGAGTGTAAAACACAAAATGATTTATTCTCCAACTTTTGTTCTTTTTATTTACGTCTTCTTTTAATTCATTTATTTTATTTCTTATTCTTGAGACTCAAATCATGTAGAAGATTAAAGAGGAAATTTGGGGTGATTTACTATCTTCCTTCTCTATTTCTTATCATATACTGCCTATGTCCCATATTAACTGATCACTTTACTAAACATATGTGTCTCAAATTACTTGATCACTTACTAAATCAAGATAAAATTATTTAAATTATTCTCATTTTACCACCTATAATGAATACTCGTCATCATGCCTAATGTTCCCAAATTTTTGTTAAGATTTTTCCTGATTTTCTTAACTTATTTAAGTTTTAATTTCTCTTAAAGGAAAGTCAAAGTATTACCATAAATGCTTTTACTTTTTCCAAAAGAAAAATATAATTCTCTATCATATTTGGTTATTCTTTCCATAGGAGAAAAATATATTCTCATAGGAGAACACAATAGCATCCGCAATGTAGCTAATAGAGAATTTTATTTATGGGGAGATTTTCTTCCAACATATTTATGTTTTTCCATTATAGTTTTATAATATGTAAACCTATTGGTCATATCATATAATAATATATGTTTCTTTTAGTATAGTTTTCTGTATCATCTAATTTATCGTCATATGATTTGTAATTGTAAGCTTCCGTATGGCACCCTAATTACTTTCGAACCCAACAAGTTGTATCAAAGCACACGGTTCAATTATTCAATGGAATGAGGTTAAAGACAAGTTCAACTCGGTTAAAAATTAATTTGCAACTAATTTAATGATAAAGAAGATTTTTATCCAACTACATGTGGAGAAGAGATTTAAGTCATATTTTCAACATTCCTGATGTTGCATTTTTAGAAATAAAATATTTTAAAACCATTTTTAACCTTTATATTTTATAGATGGTATGGAGAAAGTTCGTATGATCCAAGGTAGATTGTTGATAGCCATAGTCAACAAAAGAGTTATGTGAACCGGAGAGTTTGAGCCCTAGTGTTCATGGATGGTGATCATGTTTGCTTTCGAGTTTCACCCATGTAGGGTGTGATGAGGTTTGCAAAGAAGGGCAAGCTTAAGTAACCTAGATTCATTGGACCCTTTGAGATCTTGAGCTATGTAGGAGAGGTGGCCTAAAAGTTAGCCTGGACACATAGTTTGTCAGTTGTGCATCCTGCGTTTCATGTTTCCATGCTTCAGAAGTACGTGTCGAATGAGTCCCATTTACTTTCCCTTTATTACGTTGTATTGGGTCCAAACTTATCTTTTGAAGAGGAGCCTATAGCCATTTTGGATAGGCAAGTCCAAAAGCTAAGGACCAAAGAGATCACTTTAGTGAAGGTGTAGTGAAGGCACCGTTCAGTTGGTGAGATGACTTAGGATACAGAGTAAGATATGTGTGTCAGATATCCTCAGATTTTCAAGGCTTGAGGTACCTTCTTTTGCTTTATGTTCAAGTAAGAATACGGTTTTGGTGGTGGATAACGTAATGACCTAGTCAGTTATTTTTTGAAAGTCTCAAGAATTTACTGTTTTTCCCTCCTGATATTAATCCCGAGTCTTTTATGAATTGTGTTTTGAAATTTTCTTTTGAACTCTGAGTTAAAAGTTGAGAATTTAGTAAGTTTTGAGTTTGAAAGGCCATTATTGTTAAAGCAATTTTTGGAGTCTTTTGGAGTTTTGAGTTTTGGAATGGAATTCTGTTTATTTCATTAATCTCAGAATGTGGAATTGGAGTAGTGAGAGTTGTCAGTTTCACATTCTGAGTCTTTTTGAGGATTTGAGGTCCTAAGTTCTGAAATGGTGGAAATTTAGTCTTTTGGTTGAATTTGGTCAACATTCAGAGTTCAGATGCTCAGATTGGAATTCCGAGAGTTCCATTGGATTCAAAGGATTATTTTAGGCCTACAGGAGGTCTTGGTTTAATTTTGAGAGGACCTGAGATAGTTTTAGTCTTTGTAGACGTTGAGTTAGTTTCTTGTGGTTGCACAGATTTCAGGTTGAGTACTCAAAATTGTATTTTAACGATTCCATTGAGTTTGACACGCCAAGCATATTTGATTTGCATATGTTTTTTCTTTTTACGGTGTTCCGAACGAATCCAAGAGGGTCCTTTTGATGTATTGAGAGTTTGCTGATTTTTTTGATGCCTGAGTTCTATAACCTCTGCTTTTGCAATAAGCCTTGGGCTTTAGAGACCTGCGCTTTAGCGAAGGTGAGATTACTTAAGCGAAAGCAAGGTTTTTTGTGGGGTTCTCTTAAGCGGACTAGGGATCGCTTTAGCGATGGCCACTTAAGAAAAGCCTGACTCCCAAAACGAGACCCCCTAGTTTTTGCGAGGTTTGCTTAAGCTAACCTATGGTCTCTTAAGCGATAACAAAAAGGGTTTGACCTGCCATTTTTGGGGTTTAAACCTTATTATCCATTTTTTAGCTTTGGGAGCCCTTGGTGGTGATTTTCGAAAGGATTTCTAGTGCTAAATAACTTGGGTATGCTTTTATGACCCTAAAACCTTCATTTTCCTTTGATTATTTATGGATTCTAACATCATAATTTGGGATTTGATTTTCAAAATGGCAAGGTTTTGCAAGAACTTGAGTTTTGATCTAAGATGGTGATTTTTTAAGTAGTTTTGATCCCCTTTTCGAAATGGGTGTCACTAATGAGTTCCTAAAGCATTAAATAGCATTTTCAAGTATTAAATTTTGGATTCAAACCTTATTTTTGAAATTGGGCTTATTGACCCACTTTTCAAGAGAAATGATGTGGGTATTGTTGTTTTTGGAAATTGCTTGTGAATACTTGCTTGTATATAGATTATGTGGCTTTGAAAGTAATTCAGAAGGGAAGATTCAACTTTTGGAGTGATTATTAAATTGATTTTAAGGCAAGTGATCTCCTAAACCTTGTATTCTAGTAGAATTCATGTACTTCCTTCGTTGCTTGTGTGTTGGGAGTAATGTGGAAGAGGTGAAGGGTTTAATTGTCCACATGATACACCTAAATGAATAAAAAGGTGTAGAAATGAAAAAGGTCATGTCATGAACATGATAATGTAAATTGCCTTATTGTGACCCTTGTTGATTGATTAATGAAATGTTTGAAAGTATGAATGTTAAATTGAATTGTGTGAATTGTTGTCTCTTCCATGTGGTGTGATATTTCTTGAGTTCATTTATTTTTGAACAACGTGATGAGACATGTGATGATTTATGAGCTGAGGTCTTTATTGATGAGTGTTATTACGCTGAGGTCATTTCCAGCAAGTGGTTATAAAGCTGATAGGAAATGATTCTTGCTAGTGTTTTGATATAAAGCCAATGGAAAATGGTTCCGACTAGTGATTTGATATAAAATCAATGGAAAATGGTCCCGGCTATTGATATTGTACTGATGAGAAATAGTTCTCGCAAGAGATTGAATATTGTGACTTTATGCATTTGATTCTTATGCATGAATTACTTGCTAATTATGATTGACATACTTTTGCGTATGACTGAACTACTTAATTTTGATATTGAGTTACTTGATTAGTTTGATTGTTGATTTTGTCTATTGAACTTCGGATTTTGGGCCTTGTGAGTCGTGTATTGTAGAAATTCTAGGTTGGGTTGATTTTTGTATAGGCTGTAATTTGAGGAGGTTTGGTTGGAGTGTAAGGGTATTTGATTTCTAACTAGATGCCTTGTTTATTAGGTTGCTTGTTGGGTATCATGTTTTTGGTACTCACTTCTTTCATTTACACTTGTGTATGTATCGAGCCCGGTATAGCGTGATCTCTCTTCTTCTCTTTTTCTAAGGCTCGCTGATGGACTTGATAGGTAGTTGTTTGTCATTCCGACGGGCCCTCATTTCCTTTTCGTTAAGCTTTGTTCTATTTAAGAAACAAAGATTGAGACTTGTACTTATTTCTTAATTCTGCACTTTATGTATTTAGTGACTTGTACACCTGACAACCAGATTTTTGGGGTTTTAATAGAAGAATAAGTTTTCCGTTTTATCTTGTTCTTCCTTTACTTTTTTTTTTACTTTTTCTTTCGTTTGTCATTGTATTGAGCCCCACTTGTGTTGGTGGAAGTAGACAAGTGTTATCACGTCTATTTTTAGGTCTTGACAAAATAAAAATAATTTAAAGTAATTAGGAGAATCAAGAAAGGTTACAGGTAGCAGTAGTTATAATATACAATGTGAAATGTTAAGAAGCAATATGTGAAATATATGTGATAACATCTATCTCTTGCTCTCTCTCTCTCTCTCTCTCTCTCTCTCTTTATATATATATATATATATATATATATATATATACTACCTTAAAAGTATGAACTCCCAACTTAAAACATCCAATTTAGTATATCTTTTATATTTTATATTATATTACATTTATTTATTTACTTATTTATCTTATAAAATATTTAAAAGTATACACCTTTTTACATAGTTTGATCTTTTTCAAAGAGGTGTGACTTTTTCAAAAACTTCTGACTTTTCCAAAAAGATGTGATTTCTTCGATGAGTTGTGATCTTTTCAAAGGGCTGCGACTTTTCACAAGGGTTGTAATTTTTCAAAGAGTTGTGACTTTTTTGAAAGGTAGTGACTTTTTGGATGAGTTGTGACCTTTGTGAAGGGTTGTAACTTTTATGATAAGGCAACAATAAGCACATGTTCATACTACCTTTGTTGGCTATAAATAGAGAGTTCTCTCACATTTTTAAGCTTCAAATTTTCTTTTCTAATCTTTTTCTCCTTCTGAGAACACCCAATTTAGTACATATTCTATATTTATTTATATTATAATATAAAATATATTAAAACAAGACACTTTTTCACATTGAAGGATTGTGACTTTTCCAAAGGGTTATGACTTTTCTAAAGAGTTGTGACTTTTTCCGAAGGGTTGTTAATTTTTCAAAGAATTGTGGCTTTTCCGAAGGATTGCTACTTTTATGAAGAGTTGTGGCTTTTTCGATGGATTGTGACTAATATAATAAGACACAATAAGCACTTATTCATATTACCCTTTGTTGACTAAAAATATAAGGGTTGTCTCACATTTTTAAAGAACAAATTTTATAAGTTTTCTATTCTTCTTAACACCTAATTTAGTACATATTCTATATTTCTTACTATATTTTTAAAGTAACTTTATGGACCATTGGTCTGATTAATTGGTTACTGGATAAAGACAAATACTAAAAGTCTTAAGCCAAATCCTACAAAATATTTCATACTATATTTATTTATATTATAAAATATCTTTAAATTAGACACCTTTTCACATTGAAGGATTGTGATTTTTTCAATGGGTTTTGACTTTTTCAAAGAGTTGTAACTTTTCTAAAGGATTGTGACTTTTCCATATAAGACAACCAGGAATGCTTATGAAGTTTTAATAACCAAAAAAACAAAAATAATTCAATACAAATTCATAAAAGTTAAAACTTTACATATCATTGAATAAAACATTGATGTATGTTGTCAGACAAAGTGATGACAACCCAAAAAGAAAGTTACGTATCAACCTAAAAATTGGCATGGTTGTGATTAGTTGTTAAAGAATTAAACAGTTGAAATAGTTTTTCTTTTGACGTATTGAATAGAGGAAAAAACCTATAAGAAAATTATAGTTTTGTTACATTATTTATTTTGGTGAATATCCAAAAGTAAACTTCCGAGGAATTGGCAAAGTTCCACATAAATAAAGGATGAAATTTTGTCACGGATAAAAGATAAAACAACAGGTATGATGTGCCTAATTTTTATAGGTAGTTCCTAAAAAGGTGTAACCGAAGGGATACAGTAATATGAAGGGACGCTGAAGTTGAATAAACATTTTTAAATGTAAAAATAAAACATGAGTAAAAAAATTAAAAGCATGAAGAAAAACATAAAAGTAAATTTCTGAATTCTAAGTGTACCACGTAGCAGGATCTAGGATTTTCTTTTATTTATTTATATATATAAGATATAAGATATAAGATAAGATAAAATTTGAAATATTTAGGGCTAATTTTAGGAACAACTACCTAAATATCTCTCAATGCTATAAAATTGTTGGGTGAATAAAAAAACATATTTGCATAGTTTATTGAGGCATGTGTTTGGTCTTTTAACTTCATTAGGCTATTATCTGAGAGTAACAACAGACCGTGTAGCATGTTGGGTGTCTTCATTTTATGTAGCAACACGGAGAAGAATTATGAGGAAGATGAATTCGTAATGTTATTATTTTTAAATTAAGAAAATAGAAAGATGAATTTATCAAGGTTAATTAGGTATCACATTCTAAAATAATATTTATGTTATTTTATATGAGTTTTCATTTATTTATGTATGGGTACACGCACAATGCGCGTGCCCAAAAATTAGTGGAAATTAAAAGATGAAAGAGTCCTATTCTATATCAACTAGGGTACTAAATAAACTCCTAATCTTTCTACATCAACTAACTAACTAAATTTCAAAAAGCAAAGAAACAATAACAGTAAATATCTCAATACTTCAACACTCCTTGAGATGTTTGCTGGTAATTCCAAGTTTCCCACAAAGAGTTTCAAATTTGAATTTTGGAAAAGCTTTGAATCCTCGGAACAACAACGAACAAGATTGATTCCTTATTTTTCTCAGCTTCTCTAATGGCATGAAACTTGAAAAATATATGCTTTGTTTTACCATGATGCACTAGATTTTCTGCAATTGCAATTGCTCATTTGTTATCACACTTGATCTTAGTTGCATTTTGCAATCTCATTCCAAAATCCATCAAAACTTTCCTTAACAAATAGCTTGATTTGTTGTTGTAGATGATGCTACATACTTTGTCTCTGCAATAGATTGAACAACTAATTGGTTGTTTTTTGAATCCCATAAAAACACACAATAACTCAAGGTAAAAGCATAGCAAGTAGTGCTATTCATATCTTCAATATTTCCACCCAAATAACTATCAACAAATTCAAGCAAAGCACCTTCTTCCACCGATCTGAACCATATTCCAAGTTGTACAACTTCTTTCAAGTACCCAACCACTCTTTTCGCAGTAGCAAAATGAATGTCATTGGAACTTTGCATAAATCTTGAAAGTAAACTAGCAGCATACATGTCAAGTCTAAAACTACCCCCTAAACGTGACTGGCACCCGCTAACACCACATGTCGGGCGTACCAAGATCCATACACTTATCCAAATTATTTAAGCACTGAGATAGAGAATGTGCAACTCCAAAACTCATCAATACTCATTAAAAAAATAATTATCCGATCAAAATCTTTTATCAATTAATGAAAAGAAAGAATCACTTAACTAATATATCTCTAACCCAAATCTCACAATAAGAACATGGAGCATCTATTAGAGTTATATGAGTTCAACAGTCGTGCATGCAAACCCCAAGAAAAGAAGTCATAATCTATTAAAAGATAGAGTTGAAACAGTAGACCCCAAGAACAATTCGAAGTCTCACCTCAGCAACAGAATCTACGCGAATAAACTCGTCAGCCAATAGTCTTATCCTCTGCAATGGTATTTGCATAGACATGTATGTAAGGAGTGAGTTATTTGTAAATATAACCAGAAAGATCCTCGACCCGCTACCTTAATACCCTTGGAACAATTTTTTGAAAATACATCTATACAACAAACAAATAATGATATGCACAAGAATATATTTGATAATATAATGATCAATAATTCCAAAAAATTGTTCAGAAGAGATTCTAAATGTCTCAAACTCAATTCATACTAAAAGCTTGTCATAAATGCAAGTGAAGAAGATTGTTCTAGCACCCCGAGTCCATGACAACATATATAATGCCCAAAAATATACTACGAAAGCATGTGCAAGGCCCCTAACATATTACAACATCATAGCTATGCCCCTAACATATTACAACAACTATGTATGCTCCTAGTAACTATATCACGACAATAAAGAATGATATCAAATATCACACCACATATAACTTATAAAAGAATAATTAGTATTATGTCAAGCTCATGCTTGTCAAAACACATGGACCAGATAGATAAAACACATTTTCAAAGAAGGTTTGTAAAGCAAGCACTAAATCTTAAAGTCTCACCTACCCTAAACCCTAAATCTTAATCTATGAAAAATATTGATTAATGATATCAATTATACTAGTTGGAGTCAAGTCTCAATATTTCTAACTTTCAAGCTTAGAGCTAAACTTTAATATCTCCCTTTAAACCATGAATTAAACTTCAAAATATAATGACTGAGTTAACTTCCCAATACATTAACAATGTATTCAAAAAGAGCCAAACAATACATATTATAATTTTAGATGAGTGGGAAGTTTCCCAGTAACTATTATGGCTACACTAGTTAATAGACATTAATGGCTTAAGCTCCAAATTTCTTAAAAGTTTTTAGACCCATAATTTCCTGATGATTACTCCATTCATATTGATTATCACCTTATTACTTTAATCATAAGTAACACCTCAAATTTTGGGGAAAAAAAGAAGAAAAGAAAATTTTGGATTGCAAGCGATGTCTACGGGTCCCATCTATGGACCGTAAAAGCATCTGCAGGCTGTAGATGGCATCCTTAGAAAGGGGAAAGATATTTTCTTAAAAATCAAGTCCTAGTTCCCTTTTTTAGGGTTGAGTTGGTTTCTATGGTTGGGGTCTACGGACCATAGAAGATTCTATGGGCCGTATACCAAGTCTCGTCAAAGTAGGTCCAATTTTTACAAGTTTCTGTACTTTTCTACGGTTTACTTGTATGGTCCGAAGTAAGTCCTACGGACCATAGGTCCAAACACAAGAGAGGGTCGACAATTATTTTAAGGGGGTTTAAGTCTTTTTCCTTATTGATTAATGTTTATGTAAGTCGTTTTGGTCCTAACTATATAAGTATTTTAGACCAAAAAACCACCCATTCTAATCATTCCTGTAATCTCCTAAATTCCCTCAAAGATCACCCCAAAATTCTCTCAAGAGCTAAGGAAGGAGAAAGCTAGGGTTTGGCTTCAAGAACTCAAATTCACCATAGCAATTTTTCCTCGAACTTCAAGTTATGTTAGTATTCACCTATGGAGACTTTTCCTTCAAAGGGTTCATAAAATCTTCAATTTTACTAGATTAGATTCTCAATTAAAAGTTATAGTTTTATTCAATCTTCATGGGTTCTTTTAAATTATGATCCAATCGATTGTTTTCATCTTTGTATGGATGAATTTATGTAATTATATGTTTTTGAGTTGAATTCACATGAACCCATGCATGATCCATGGATTTTACATTATGAACACATGATTAAGCTTATGAACTATGACAGATGAATTTATAAAGATATGCATGATCTTCCTATGGAATTGATATAAATAATTTAAGGTTTCTTTGAGAGTAAAGCATTGATGTTGTTGTTGAAGCTGTGAAATGTCATTCTCACATAAAGGATTCATAAGGTTGAAAGGTTTTCTCACCAAAGTTGAATCAAGATTAAGGAACTATTCTAAATGAAATTTAGTGTTGATTGATTGCTCAATTGTACCTTTCCATGGATAATAAGATGAATATGATTAATGATTATTCTGTGAGATTTATATTTAGCACCGAGAGGATATTGAGATGGAAGCTCTACCGTTAGTAGAGACCGGGTTTCTAGTAGCAATCTCCTATTCCCATAACTATGTGCCAACATACGATTGTCTTAGATAGACATAAGCTAGTGGATCCACTTTAGCTCAAGTTTATGGTTCTTACCTTCAAAAGTAAGGACATCTCTATTTTATATGGGATAGACATGAGTTCAATGTTATTGGTCACATGGTCTATGTCGGTTATAAGGTACACTTCCCACAATAATGAACTAAGGTTACTTTCGAAAGTATCTCTCAAGTGTTTTAAAAATGCTTAGCTTGCATTGACCATGACTATGACTTATGTTTTCTAATATTCTATCTTATGATTTATCTTGGTCATTGCATGTCATGTAAAGTCATATTTAGCATGATTCATGACTCTTATGCATTGCTATCATACTTAGTACATTCCATGTACTAATGCATACTTGTTACTACATTATTTTATTAATGTAGGGTCCGATGCTTGTACTTCCCATACTCGTGACTAGTTGATACTTTTAGGATTTTAAAGATTGGTGAGTCCTCATGTTTTGAGGAGCGAGACTCTTTTATTATTTTATGTATTTCAATTTTAGACTTGTATGTGGTGTATGAGTTACGTCCCAATCACTTTCCTTATAGTGTATTATATGGCTATTGAGACTTGTGTTAGATTTCCATCTTTTGCAAAATCTTTTGACATAGGAAATGTTATCGTTTGAACTCTTTAAATTATATTATCTTGTATGATGTATGCTAAGTGGCTTTTGTACTGCCTCTTGGGCTTTTTTGCACCATGTTACGTCTAGTGCGTACTTTAGGTCGTGACAAACGTGATATATAGAGCATAAGGTTTAGAAAGGTCCTATGATGTCTCATAAGCCACGTCGATGAAACACCCCGTATCTGAAAAGGGTAATAAACCAGGAAATTCAGAACCTACAGGTGCCATCCTTGAGGACCACAGACGGTCCGTAGGTGGACCCATGAACAGTAGGTGGGGTCCATGATTGGCCACCCAAAAAGTTGATCAGGCCTAGGACCACGACTGGACCTACGAACCGTAGGTGGGTCTAGGGGTCGTGGTTTGAACCCCCAAAAACTAGGTCCTAGACCACCTAACCACGGATGTATAGGACGGACCGTAGGTCCATCCACGGCTTATCGATGGTGGTGTCGTAGGTCACTGTTTGACAGTTATTTTCAAGGTCAGTTGAGTCTTTTCCTAATTAATTAATTTCTATACTATGTCATTTTACCTATATTTAGAACCCCTATATAAGTCTTTTCACCCCTAAATTCAACACATTTAATTCATTCTTCCAAATTCCCCAAAAGAAAATAAATCTCTTCCCAAATATTCTCACTTTAGAAAACTTGAAGATGAAGAAGAAAAAGAAGAAGAAAAAGAGGAAGAAGAACAAGAAAAAGAGGAAGAGGAAGAAGAAGAAGAGGAGGAAGAGAAAGAAAAAGATGAAGAAGGAGAAGAAGAAGAGGAACAAGAAAAGAAAGAAGAAGAAGAAGAAGAAGAGGAGGAGGAAGAAAAATAAGAAGAAGAAGAAGAAGAACAACAACAACAACAACAAGAAGAAGAAGAAGAAGAAGAATAAGAAAAGGAAGAAGAGGAAGAAGAAGAAGAAGAAGAAGAAGAAGAGGAGGGATAGAAAGAGTAGGAAGAAGAGAAAGAAGAGGAAGAACAAGAAGAAGAAGAAGAAGAAGAAAAAGAAGAGGAAGAGGAAGAAGAAAAAGAGGAAGAGGAACAAAAAGAGGAAGAAGAAGAAGAAGAAGAGGAGGGATAGAAAGAGTAGGAAGAAGAGAAAGAAGAGGAAGAACAAGAAGAAGAAGAAGAAGAAGAAAAAGAAGAGGAAGAGGAAGAAGAAAAAGAGGAAGAGGAACAAAAAGAGGAAGAAGAAGAAGAAGAAGAGGAGGGATAGAAAGAGTAGGAAGAAGAGAAAGAAGAGGAAGAACAAGAAGAAGAAGAAGAAGAAGAAAAAGAAGAGGAAGAGGAAGAAGAAAAAGAGGAAGAGGAACAAAAAGAGGAAGAAGAAGAAGAAGAAGAGGAGGGATAGAAAGAGTAGGAAGAAGAGAAAGAAGAGGAAGAACAAGAAGAAGAAGAAGAAGAAGAAAAAGAAGAGGAAGAGGAAGAAGAAAAAGAGGAAGAGGAACAAAAAGAGGAAGAAGAAGA
>JAJOOS010004914.1:0-24761 GCA_029582725.1 Solanum chiquidenum
TCCAGATAAGTCTGTTTTTAGCAAATCCTAGTACAAGACAGTAGCATTATGAGAATCTGATGATTCTCTTTTACATCAAGTACTTTGGTATATGTACTATATATTCTTTAGGGTCTTTACATATGCACCAACGATAGTTCATGAAGCTTGAAACTGTTGTACTATATTAACACTATGAATGCAGAAGAACTAGTAGTATTACTTTGGATGGTTTTTTCTTGTTCTCAATGACATAAAATGATTGGAAGGGAAACATTCGTGAAATTCTACAGTTAAGATGCTTGATTATACTCATCTTTCGCCCTCGAGTATCCAATTTTGTTGCAACATTCAAAGATAGAGGTGGGCATCGTGAATCTTCATTTTTCTGTAAAAAGAATGTTTCCCTCAAAGCTTCAGCCAGACTTTTGGGTAGTTGGTCAGATGCTATGATTTTTTAAATTGCAAGGATGTGAAGAAAAACTGTCAACGGTCTTCATCCCCTGAGGGAAGCCGGACAGAGAAAGATATAAACCTTTTCAGTAAATTGTTTATCATCATCTCTATGTTTGTCCTCAATTATTTTATTTCAAATGGTCTTTTAATTGGCAGGAAAATTTGGTTAACAGTGTCATGTGTCCCTTATGTAACAATTTTCAAAGTAAAAAATGAACTAAATAACTGAGATTTTACTTATCAACTATTCATAACTTCTTCTTTTGAGGGGGGATAGAAAGGGGTAAATGGTGAAGGGGATTACAAGGTGGGAACTCGAACCTCACCAACAAGACGTAAGTTCAGGTAGCCAATCAACTAGGCTTTTTGAGTATCTCTTGGTTGTTTTGTTCTTCCTTAAGATGACTTTGCATTTAAGTTTTGAATCTATTGATGCATGCCTTTACTTTTCCCAGAGTATGCTTTAAGCATGCAGCCTTATATATATATATACACTCAATAATGGTGTTTTCTTAAGGGAGAAAATATGCAATTGATTGAAGTTGTTATCAATGAAGTATCAAAGCTTTCGCTCATGTAGTATTCAAATTGCTTACCTTTGAAGGGTTTGAATGTCTAAAGTAATTTGCTACATGACACATTAGTCATGTTCTTTGCTGCACACTCTCCACTCCACTCTCTAATTTTTTAAGACAATTACCACTAAACAAATATTGTATGTATTGATAATGCTTAGACTCAGAAAAGTACATGTGCTGGTTTAAATTTCTGATTTATCCTCCACTCACTTTTTCAAGAAAGTCTACCTCACATTTGCAGTGCACCCACCATGCTATTAATGGAGGTACAAGTAGACAACAATTGTTGTGTTGTCCACTGTCAAAAATTTTGTTATGTTTATTTAGGTGTGATCAGTTATCAACATTAATGATGGGTAAATATCATATCCCTCTCACCCTCCAACCTCAAAGTAGAGGGATAGCTCCCTTTCAAATTCATTCTTTACACAAGTTGTACTATTGTGCCTTTTTCTTGCTTTTATGACTTAGAAGTAATTCTTTCATATGTAACTTGTTAGAGCTTGCTCTTAAAATATTATGAGGGTCTTTTTAAGGGGAGAGGAAAAAGAAGAAAAGAAAATATTGTGTAGACATTGGTTATTGCTCAATAGAGAGATTATTAGGATCGACCAAACATCACATTCAATCTTCGTTCCTCCGGGGAGCTACTTGAATAACAGGCGGCACATATCCTGGTTCTGGTTTTGGCTGATCCACTGGCGTGCCCGTTTCCGTAGATTTTCCCATGATTCCAAAAGGACATCAATCCCAAAATGATCCTCTTCAAGCCCCGCTTGCTTGCCCGGAAGGGCCCATAACTCTGATCCGAGTAATCGTCATCCTGCCGCCTGGGCTTTGACATAGGCAGGACGTTGTGTTACCAACAATCCTCCCAACATTTGCCACACGCAATATGTTACGGGGAGTTGAATTTATGATTTTGGTTTCTGATATCACTTGTTATAAAGATCAAGTGATTACTATCATGCCAAAAACTACAACTAAATATAGTAAGAGTGCAACTTTGTTTATTAACTAAACTAAGCAAGTGCAACGTTTGATCGTGAGTCCAACTCGATCTATTTCAGGTCGATCATCACGTGAGCTTCACCATAGGCAGGATATTGACGTTATCCAACAGAAATGACATTAACAATATAACTACATCATTAAGATTCTCACTTTTTACAAATCTCCATAGTGTTACTAGTGGTATATATATATGAATTTTATAAAAAGTTCAACTACACAAAATAGTCTAGTTAGATATAAAGAATTGAGACATAGAAGATTAATTGAATGTTCAACAACATAAAATAGTTGAATGCCTATTGTAACATATTGCTCCTCCTTTTTTTCACCTAAAAGTTGATGTAAAAGTCATAGAAAATTATACATTTTCACATCTCTTTTCATCCTCCTTTTATTTTTTCCTTCTTTGTCAGTTTGTGCAATAATTCATAATGTTTGTGTAAAAATTGTTTTTTTGCTAGGTGGGGGGCAAGTGTAGTAATGAATTAAAGATTCTATCCTACTGAAGTTTGGTACAAAAATTACTCTTGAGGTGCTTTCTCTTTAATGTTCATAATAATAATAATTTTAATTCAAAGTGTTCAAAGGGGCCATCCAGTACATTATTGGTCACTAGCAAATGTTTTTGTCACTCCCAATATCATTTTTACACCCCAAAATTTGTCCTTTGTCGACCCACACGTTTTACATGTTCATTTTAATTTGAAGTAATGATGATTATCTTGTCTTTAAGACAAATTAGAGGTTCTATAGTCTAATTAGAGGTCATTTTAATCTCATATTTATACCTAACTGCAGGATATATTTTTAGTACAAACTGCAACATTATACTCTAATTTTTAGGGATCTTTTGGCTATAGATTTTAGTTCTGATTCGAAATAATATTTGGAGAGTATTTCAAAATAATTGTTTGTTTAACAAATTAGCTTATTCTTTCGATCGGCCTTGAATTTGAAAAATATAAGTTGAAATTTTTAAAAAATGGTTTCTATGTGTTTTTCGATTTTTCGCTCACAAATTTCAAATTTGTTTTCATATTCAAATACTTTTTTAGTATACTCAATAAATAAAAAGAGATTAGAGGGATCATCTATCTAGAGAATATAATAAAAAACGTCCCTTGTTTTTGGAAGTAGGTTCAGGATAGCCCCTAAAGTAAGTGTTGGACAGTTTTGATCCTTTAAGTTTGTCAAAAGTTAATACTTTTGATCTGCATCAAATATATAATGAATTTTGAGAATGGTGAAAAACTGAAATGAAAGGACTTAGCTGAAACTCACATTTGAAGGTTCATTTTCTAATATTTGATTTCTTTTCAGAGTTTGATATAAATTTTTCGGTGCAATTTCTAATTTTTGGCCTAGCATTTCGTGTTTAGTATTGTTTTTGTATTGCAATTTCTAAGATTTGATGAGACTTTCCTAACATTTTTATAAATTCTTTTTTTTACACAATTCTCATAAAATTTAGCTAAAATTATTTGTCAAAATTAAAGGATCAACTAACTTTATTACAGAATAAAAAGGAAATGAAAACATTCTTGATCATTGTTATACAATACGAGCAAATTGAAAGGATAGATTAACAAGATAATCCTTGTTTTATTGACCCCATCTTTAACGTGTTCATTTTAATATCCTCTAATTGTATACTCCAAGAAAACAATTTAATTCTTGAATCCTGCAAAAGATAAGGCAATTGGTGAAGGGTTTTGAACATTTTATTGTCTCACACAAAACACCATCCAAGAAATTTCGTATGGTTAGCACATGATTAATGTGAGATTATGGAACATAAGGTCATTTTTTGAATTAAAAAATAATTAATCAAATCCTTGGGATGTCACAATCAATGAACACATCTTCCAAGTCAAAAGGGTAACAAGGAAATGAACAACAAATCAAAACTTAGCGGAGACAAAAAAATATATACTAGGTGATTGTTTTCAATTTTTATTTGTCTTAGTCTTGGTGGACAGAGTTATCTGTTGCTGACGGGAAGTGACATGTATTCCGTAAAATTAATTGAGGTAAGTAAAAACTGATCCATACACCCGGTCATAAAAGAAAAAATAAATCTACTTTAATCTCATAAATTAACTCAAATTGTTTAAGTTGGTCAAACATATATATGAGTCCTTCAGTCAATGTGAAACATAATATTTAATGACGGTAAAAATGTATACACAAGCCCACAACTAATTTTTAGACTATTTTATTATAATTAAATAAAAAAAATAAGATTAGGTCGTGTATTAATTAATTGTAGTTTACTACGTACGGTAAATAACGTAAGTTGAGATATGTATTATGCTTATTTAAATTTGACTATTGTTACTTTATTTAATTATTTATATATTTAGTTATTTGTATGATAAAAATAGTGTTGAAATAAAATAAGATTTGCTAGTAGGGGTGTGCATCGGTCGATATTGATTCGATTTATTTATTATCAGTTCAGTCTTATCATTTTTCAATTCTAAATACGCTAAATCAATAATCAAATCAATAAGATATTCTTATTGATCGGTTTTTGATCTAACCAATAAGAAAATACTCATAAAATAAATATATAACTTCTTCAACAATTTAGTATGATAGGACAATAATGTAACTTTACATAATGTTCATATAGAAACAATAGTAACTAGCATGAAAAGAACTATACAAGTACTTTTTAATTGTTTCTTGTGAATTCAAAATCAGTGTGATGTAATTGAAGGCTAAAAGACAAATGAAGTAATTGGTAAGGTATTGATATTAATATTTACAATATTTATGTAGGAATGAAATAGTAAATTACTATAGTCTTAATGAGTTATTGATTTACCGAATAATCCATTATTAAGACACCAAATTGATAATTTATTTTCATAAAACCTTTTAAAACTCGTTAATCCAATAACAACAAACGAATAATATTTCTTTGGGTTTGATTTATTGGTGGATTCATTTTTTATATACCCCTATTTACTAGAATAAACAATTAATGTATATATATATAATCTATAATCTATCTTTAATATAAAAGTCAAGTAAAATAAAATAAAAAAATTAGTTTTTTTTGTTACCTTTTGAATGGATATATGTATGAGAACGTCAACTATATATTCTAGCATTCTTCATTTATTGGTCTTATAGGCTATAGCTTAATGAGTGTGGAAGCCAAAAATTCACCAACTAAGGAAAAATGCATTAACTAGGTATATAATAGAATTAATGCAAAGTCAAACAAGATAAGTACGATCCCTACGTTGGTCAAAGTAGTATAAATATGTCAGATTTAAATTATATAAGTTTTGATCAATATTTTAAAATATATTTTTTATATTACTATAAGAAAATATAATTTATAGTATTTTTATATAATTTTAAAATATTGAATTGATTTACTTCAATTTATATAACTTTGGATATTAATAAAATTAACTCGCAAAATATTTATTTTGAGGCGAAAATATATAAGATAATTAACAAGATGAGGCTTTTTTTATACTTCTTGGATATAGAGAGGTTAACGGAGTAGCTAGCAAATCAATTAGCAAATATGAGCTTGATACTTTTAGAAGCTTGTTGTTGTACTTAAATCCCCCGTTTTTATTATTTCTATATTTGATCGGGACGGAATAGATTATATATTACCTAGACTTCTTATGTAATAACTCTTTAAGTTTGATTAATGAAAATCCTTTATTTATTTATTTTTAAAAAAATAGGCAATCTCATAGCCTTCTTAAAATATATTAGTCAACGGAGAGAATTTTGCATATGAAAAATCATCACCATCCAATTTAAGTAATTTTCTTTTCCTCAAATAATAATACAACTACTTTCCAAATATATTTCTAAAAGGTAACTCAACTACACAACTTTATTCTAAAAAGGGAAATGGGTCAAATATGCCCCCAAACTATTCGAAAAGGTCTAGATATACCCTCAGTTTAAAGTTTGGCTCACTCGTGCCCTCGCCGTCCATCTTTTCGTCTAGATATGCCCTTATGGGCGTTAGTTGGCCAGCTGAAAATATCTAACTCATTTTACATTTCTTTAAATGTCAAATGGAATTGTCACGTGACAATTATATTAAAGGGAAAAGGGTCAAATATACCCCTAAACTATTCGAAAAGGTCTAGATATACCCTCCCTTTTAAATAAACTACCCAACCCGTTTTTAACAGTTTTTTAATTATTATTTTTTTTCGGTAAATCTCGAAAATGAGTAATTGACTAATAAAAAATAGGAAAAATATGAAAAAAATAATATAAAATTAAAGCAAAAAATTTACAAATAAATATAGTAACCTTAAATTCAACAATTTCAACATTTTTTTATTTTTTTCCGATAAATCCCGAAAATGAGTAATTGATTAATAAAAAAAATATGAAAAAGACTTTATGCTGAATTTTTAGGTTATATTTTTCATATTTTTTATTAATCAATTACTCATTTTCGGGATTTATCGAAAAAAAATAAAAATTTAAAAAAATTGTTGAAATTGTTAATTTTAAGGTTACTATATTTATTTATGAATTTTTGGCGTTAATTATATATTTTTTTTCATATTTTTTCTATTTTTTATTAGTCAATTACTCATTTTTTAGATTTACCGGAAAAAAATAATATTTTTTTTGTTGAAAACGGGTTGGGTAGTTTATTTAAAAGGGGGTATGTCTAGACCTTTTCGAATAGTTTAGGGGTATATTTGACCCTTTTCTCTTTAATATAAATGTCACGTGGTAATGTAAAAATGACATGACAATTCCATTTGGCATTTAAAGAAATGTAAAATGAGTTGGATATTTTCAGCTGGTCAACTAACGCCCATAAGGGCATATCTAGACGAAAAGTTGGACGGCGAGGGCACGAGTGAACCAAACTTTAAACGGGGGTATATCTAGACCTTTTCGAATAGTTTAGGGGTATTTTTGACCCTTTTCCCCTCTAAATATAAAATTTTCAAAAATTAAATAAGAAAACATATTTAAACGCCACCTAATGCTAGATATAGGAAGCTAGCTAAGTTGGTTTGAGACTAGGTGAAAATATAAATAAATTAAAAGATGCCAACATCAACTAATTTCAACTTTTTCAAATAGACAATTAAGAAGAAAAAAAATAATCACTCGGTTTGTTTTTCTTCTGCCAACCATATCTGACCTCACTTAGCATGGAAAAATTCAATAATAATTAATAATAATAATAATGACTGATTTGTAGCTTATTGGAATCACTATTTTTTTTTGTTAATTGAGTTTAGTATATATTTTTTCAATCAGCCATTACGTAATGTTTGTTGAAGTATATGGAGAAAAGATTGGATGCTTGACCTAAACGATCAAATCTCAAATCCTTTTTAAAAATAAAATAAAATCGATGTCCGATATTCATATTGAAATTTGATTAAATATAAATTTGCATCGAAAAGTTTTACATTGGAGATAAAATTAGTTCAGGTTAAAAAAGTGTCTACCACTCCACTACAATCCTTATTGATTTTGTTTTTTCATCAATAACAATGTCAAAAGCATTATTCTTCGATTCTATTAATTTTTTTATTTCAATGATTGTTTATTATTGTTATCACTCTTTTCTACATTTTTTTCAGTATAACATATTTCTATTCGTACTTATTTTTGATATATTCTTACTTATGTTGATGACCTATCAAAAATAATATATCTACTATCACAAGACACTAATAAAACTATGTACATCATTTATCGAACCATACTCATAAGACTTTTATTTTTATATATAATAACAACATCTCAAAGGCCAAACAAACATTTGAAAAAAATAAATTATTATTATTATTACAGGGCCACTTAGGACTAGATCCCATGTCTAAGCTATCAAAAGTAGTTTGGATCATTTAACACTTGCAATATTGTGGCTTTATTAAATATCTCCTCTTTTCTTTTATTCACACTGCTTTTTACTCTTTTCCTGCCCCTTCACTAATTACGATTATTGAGAATAATGTATTCTTGGTTATAATGATCAGAAATTCAGTTAATTGTATAAAAATATGAACATATGAGTATAATTTCAAATATGTCTTTGATTTTTCAATTTGATAATTTAAGACGAAGAGAGTAACAATATGACGAGTGTTTTATTATTTTTGATGCTCTAATATAGCTTATAGGTATTGAAAGTTATAGTTATTTTACGTCGATTTTAATATTAAAAAGTATAAAATTATTAAATACCTGGATAATAATACGGAATTTACCATTGAATTCAACATACATAGTAGTATTACATAACTATAGTTGAGATTTTTTTTTTATGTATCCATATGCATTAAATTAATTTGTTTGATGTATACTTTTTCTTTAATGGTCAAAGCAAACCACCCAAGTAAGTAAACAACATTTGAAACGAAGGAAACTAATTTTATATTTGACGGAAATTACCAAGTCTTTAAAGTGGATAATTAGCTTCACTCACATTTGCTAAATAGTAAATACATATAATACTTGCAATTGCGTTTACCAAAGTAAGGTTTGTATAGTGAGCTTTATTTACTATTTTATTTGAATAATTTTAAAATTTGTAGGAAAATAAAAAGAACACAAAATCTTATAAAAAAATAAATTGAAAAAAACCTACTCTTTAGTCATAAAAATATTTTAGCATTTTGAAATTAAATTACTCAAATGTTTATATTAATAAATACAGTATCATTTTTATAACAAGATCCAGAATAACGTTTTACAAGCACATAATTAATAATTTATTAGTTTCAATTAACTGTAATAATAATATTAATAATAATAATATATAGAGTTAAAAGCTTTACAACTAACTACCTATAAAAAGAATAAGGTATACAGATATCTAAATAATTTGAAAATAACTGTATTCTAAAAATTAAACTTGGAAGATAGAATTTTTAATAATTTTCTAAAAATAATATCTAATTAGTCTTCCTTACTCATATGTATTTATAGGTATAATAATATCATTCCAACGCCTTCCTTGTCAGCATTTAGCTACAATGAAAATCAAAATTTGAAAATAATCGTATTTAAAAATAATTTTTGGATGATAGAATTTAAATAGTTTTCTAAAAATAATATTTAATTAGTCTTCCTAACTTATGTTTACATGTAGATATCATTTCAACGCCTTCCTTGTCAGCACTTAATAAAATTAAAATTCATTTAAAAAAAAAAGTCATGTTTAGAAATCAAATTCCGATGATATAATTTCTAATAATTTGCTAAAAATAATATTAAAATTAATTAATTTTCCTAACTTATATTTACATATAAATATCATTTCAACATCTTCCTTGCAACATTAATAATAACAAAAAATCAAACTTTGAAAATAATAATAATCACATTTGAGAAAGCAAATTTGGATGATAGAACTATTCATAAATTTTCTAAAAATAATGTTTGACTCAAATAATAACATATATTCCTAATTTATATATCTCCTTAGATATTATTTCCTACATAAAATAAAAACAATTCAAACCTTACTATTAAAATTACATTAAATATATTATTATTATAATAAAATAAAGGACATAATAGGAAATAAAATTAGTAATGGGTTCAAATTCCACAAGTAACCAAACAAAGTGAAAATACATTGTAAAGAAAAGGAAAAGAAATTGTAACTGAAAATACACATAAAATCCGGGGAAGACGTTAAATAAAAAAGAAGAAGAGTACAAAAATAGACATGTGATTAGAAAGAGGGACAGGTGCTTTGGCGTGAAGATGAAAACGAGAGACACTCTCACAAAAAAATAAAACTTTTAAAAAATTCATTTGATATGATGTATAAGAATAATATTAATAATAATAATTTTTTTATATATAATTAAATATAATATATATTTTATTTTTTTAATACAATTTACCAAACGATCGCTAAATTGTCCGGTGAGGGAGGAAAGGAATACTATTTTCCTTTTTCTTTTCCCATCGGCGCGCCTCGAAACAAGAGACTTCTTTTTATCAATCACAGTTTCACACTCAATGGTAATTAATTACTTAAGCCATTTTAGAGTTTTGGACAAAACAATAACTCTTTTTTTTTTTTACCCATTTAAAAAAAAAATCATTTTTTCTTCTTCTTTTGCATCATTTAATTCTCTGTTTGGGTTATAAATCTTTTATTAAAAGGGTGTGAAAGGTGGTGTTTTGTGTTAAAGATTATTGTCCCCTCTCTTTAGTCTACCAGGTCAGGCCACCTCTTTTCCTCTCTCTTTCTCATTCTTGTTTTCTCATTTTCATCTTACTTTTCTTTACAAACCCACCATTTCTTTCTCATCTCATCTTGTTTTCTTCATTCATCTTTTGTTAAAGAGGTGATTTTTGTATGTTTGATTGATTCTTTTTTTCTGGGATTTGTGTAGAAAGAAGAAAGAAAGGATTTTGTTTGTAACTCAATTTTGTTTTTTTGGATTTCAGGTGGTGACTTTAGATCTGTTGCTTCATCTGCTGATGTTTTGCAGGTAAATTCTTATTTATTTTTTTCATTTTTTTTGGTTGCTTTTGATTTGTTTTACATCATCTTGATTCCGGGTTTATCTGCAAATTCTTTATTGAGATATGTATAAAAAAAAGTTATGTTTTTTGTTTGACTATATGCATTGGATGGATGATTCAAAGAACCCCTTATGTTTCAGTTCAAAAAGTTGTCTTTTTTCCAGGAAATTAAGGAGAAAAACAAAGTTATTACTCCTGCTAGTTTTTGTTTTTGGGATTTTTATTGTTCTACATTGAGCTGATTTAGAGGGGGATGTTTTGATTATTATTAAGCCAGCTTCCTCTGTTAAAGATTACTACTTTTTATGATGTTTGATATTTATTAAAGATCTGTTTTTAATGGTTTTAGAGAGTTTTGCTTAGTATCTGGTCAAGAAAAATGTTTTTTCTGAAGTTTACAAGTGTATACAGTTTGAGTCTCTGATTATTGGTAAGTATATATGTTTAATTTTAAGCTGGTGGGCAAGGGAAAGCTTCAATTTTTTAGTGTAATGGTGGTTTCTGGTTGGTGATGCTCTGTTTTCTCCTTGCTTAAATTTAAAGACAGCTTTTTTACACATGTTTTCATAATGGTGTTTTGTATATTAAGTGGTTGTGATATCAAAATGTCTCTACAATTCTTGTTGGTGGAACTATTCTTATTGCGTCAGTGTAACTGAAATTAGCTACATTCATTGCACTGGCAAAGTTTATCAAATACACCCACTGTTTGTGTTCAAGGCAATTATCTATTTCTTGTTTTCTATTGTTTGTGATGTTTATGGTGATAATGTTAATTGCACATTGAGTTCCTTATTTTGGTTGACATGGAGGTACTCATATCTGGCTTGAAAAATCTCGTTGATAGCAACAAGTTTAGAAAGATATCTCTGGGGGATGATATGTTCTAACTTGTGACATCTATGAGATTTGGCCATATATGAATGCAGTGTTGAAAGCTTGGTACTGAGCTCATCTGCCAATTAATGTTCTATTGACGAACTACCTTACAATAATGTGGTTTCTATTTTGCTTGCAGGTCTGCTTAGTGGTGAAGTTTGAGACCCTGCTGTCACTACAATACTATCTCTGTCTTTTGGAGATTGTGAATATAGAGTATAGGCCTAATGCAAGGGCAACGGAGTGCCATCGGATCCCTGCCAGAAACTTTGGGTTTTACTCATGGTTCAACATCGAGTGATGGGGGTATAGATCAGCAGATATGTTGGAATAATTTGCGAAATCCTGCACAAAGTCGGCTACCAGATTATATGGTACCTTCTAATGAGACAACCATACCATTTCTTAGTCATGCAAACCAAGAAAGACAGAATGTAATTGGATGGAATTTAGGAGAATCCAGCTCCTCCAACACACAAAATAGTGTTAGTCGTAGTGAAAATACTACAATGAGTGTCCGTCCTGGGCCTTCTCACTTCTCTGCTGAACAGCATTATGGGTCTTCCAATATTCTTTCATTGGGTGATGTTGAAATAAATTTGAATAACCAGTTAGCTGACAACACTTTATTTTCTCAAGCTTCTACTTCTAGCACTGTTCCAAATGACCTAAATAGAAGTGCTGGACATGAGGGGCATGATGACGATGAAGATGACGATGATGACTGCCAAGTGATGGAGTGCACCCCAACATTCAAGTATAATGGACCAGGAAAAGAACGGATGTCAACCGCCAGTACTTCTTCTGATCCCCTTACTGGGACTTCTGCAACTAATGGGTTTCTGAGGGATGAAAGTGATGGTAGATCAGGCTGTACACTGGATGGTCGACGCATGGCTTGTAAGAGAAAAGCAGTTGAAGGACATCTGGGGCAATCTTCGGGAAGTGGAAGTCCAGATTATCTTCTAAACAGCTTATGGCGTTCTATACCTGCTCCAAATAATGTGACTGCAGGTGCTAATAGCCCTGCACCAACAGAAAGTAGAAGAAACATCAATGTGCCAGCGCAGGTAAATCCAAGACTTGGGCTCGCCATGGGTGGCACCACTATGGAAGGTCCTGTTGCATTGCCTGCTTCAAGAAGAGCAGAAAGTTACCGTAGAAATTTCAGGCTGAGGATCAATGGCTCTCATCAGCAAGTTCCTATTCCTGGTAATACGTTTCCTACTGTGGGTAATGATAGAAATGTTACCATGTCTGACTGGGACGCATTGAGGCTGCTTCCTAATGAGTCTTTGGATTCAAGGTCTGTGTCTGCTGCAGATAATGTAAATCCCCGGAGCCAGCCAGTTGTGGGGCCAGTTCCTTCTCTGCGACGAAGTGCACAGAGGTGGGATTCATCAAGTTCAAGAGCTGGCAGTTCATCAAGTTATTCTGTTTTTGGTGAGAGGAATTCTGCAGCATATGAACAACCAAGCTCAAGAAGTGTGCCCAGAAACATTTCGCAGCATCCAATGTTCATACCCGCTAGTGACTTGAGAAATTTGAACCAAAATCCTGTCAACTGGGGTTTAGCTGGTGGAAATATTTCCATTGCTGGAAATGTTGCATCTGCTTCTCGGAGTGGTCCTAGCTCAGTTGCCCCTTCCTCTTCTCCTGGTTGGGTGGAACACAGAAATCCTCAGCAATATCCTCGACGACTCTCAGAATATGTTCGTAGATCTATGTTGTCTTCAGCTGTCAGTGAACCTGGAAGTCACAATGGTAACACTCCGCCACATTTGAGTTCTGCTGCCTCACAGGAGATGGGGCTTTCTGGCCATCCCGGGCATCGTCCATCAAGTTCAAGGTCAGCATTGTTGTTGGAGAGACAACTCGATGGTGCAATGGGAGTTCCATATTCCTGGAGGACTTTGGCTGCTGCCGGTGAAGGAAGAGGCAGGCTAGTTTCCGAGGTATGATACTGGGTTCATTATTGGTCCAATATTCTGTAATTTCTCATTTTGGCAATATAAAATTATGTTGTTCCTTCAAGGCTTTTTACAGGTTCCATAGAATTCCTTTTTTTGGGGGATGGGAGGCTGTTGCAGCACTCATTATTTAGAAGCTTGCTTGCCTATAGGAAAAAACTTTATAATGCATCTGAATTTAAGAAACTGGAGCAACTACAAACTTGCTCAATTGTAAACGCATGTTCCTCCTCAAGTTACTCTTCCCCATTGTTTTACGGTAGTCCTATGCCAAATCTTTCGCTTCCAGCTTATTTCTGAACCTTGAAGTTTAGATTTTTGGTATCCAGAGTTACCACTTACTGTAAGATGCTCTTCTAGCCTTCTTGATAGTGAATAATATACCCTAGTTCTATTGCTCCTGCCAAAAATATGTTACTGCATGCTCGGCATTTGTCAGCATGAAACCTTTTGTTGCCTGTCTTTATTTTCTCACACATAAAGAGCTGAAGGATTCTATTGTGGTAAACGTACTTGTAAAGCTAAGGGTCATTTCCTGAACAAAGTACCATTTTTTAATATCACCAAATTTAGGACATGCAAAATACTCCAAAAAAGAGAAAGAGAAACTAAATGTCTATTTGCTTTTCGGAATGATTTTGTTAGAGTCAGCTTGATTCAAAAATTTGTTGTAAAAGCACAAGAATGAGAAATATTGCATTATATATGTAAATTAATTTGCATGTTGTGATGCCTTCTATTCGTTCTCAATTGCTTACAGTTGTTTTCTTTTCATTTCAGCAGATTCGCAATGTATTGGATCTAATGCGCAGGGGAGAGAGCTTAAGATTTGAGGTTAGAATTCTTGAAGCCATTTGGATATGTTAATTAGTTTATACAAAATAGACAACTTAAATGTTCAATTGTCTAGGTTCATGCGTCTTTTAGTACTAGGTGCATGATCTTTTATATTAGCTAGGTATGACTTGATGCTATTATGGTTTAGTTCATAGTATGTGTATGAAACCATTTATTGTGCCTGACCCTTTGTGTTCTTGTAGTGGACTTCCAATATATTAGTAGTGTGCTTAATTTAAGTCTATACCCCTCTTCCATCCTCTTTGTGCCTTGTGATCATAACAAGGACGCCTCCTTATATTCCTATATACGGTTCCGTAAGTTATTTGAAATAGATTTTGATTTTATCGGCTTCCGGATTCCAGATTCCTTTGTCTAATTTGCTTTTGCACGGGTGGATATGTTTCTTCAGATTTCCTTAATAACCTAGTGTGGGTATTGGTACAAAATTACGAGCATTGTTACAAATTGATAAAAGTTTTCTTCGGTTTTCCGTGATATATTTTCCTGATGGGACATGAAGAGCATTGTTACAAATTGATTAGCTTATAAGATCCGAGTATTTTGAAATTAAAATCTTCCTTGTATTCCAGGACGTCATGATCCTTGATCAGTCGGGGTTCTTTGGGATGGTGGATATTCAGGATCGCCATCGCGATATGCGTCTTGATGTTGATAACATGTCCTATGAGGTTAGTACAGGGAACACAACTACATTTTCACATCTATGAAAAACATACTAAATTGTCTTCGTGTGTTGTATTTACAGGAATTACTGGCGCTTGAGGAGCGCATCGGGAATGTCTGCACTGGGCTGACTGAAGAAACCATTTTGAATCGTCTGAAACAACGGAAGCATGTACGCATTAGAACAGAAGAAACCAAGGATGCTGTGCCATGCTGTATTTGTCAGGTACGAAACTCAATACTGTTCTACTACGAGTCAAATCACCGTATGCTGGAGATCTAATTTTAGTTCACCTTAAGAGTGAGGAGTCTTAATTTGTTTATTACAATTTGCAGGAAGAATACAAGGATGGTGAGGATCTTGGGAAGCTGGATTGTGGCCATGATTTTCATGCCGACTGCGTTAAACAATGGCTCATGCAGAAGAATTTGTGCCCAATTTGCAAAACAACAGGACTCAATACTTCAGGAAAGCATTGATCTATGGGAGTTGGATGTACCAGTTGGGCCATGGAAGGTTGACACACAAAGCGTGTCTACGCGTTTGGTCCATGAGTTCATTTTGAGAAAGATCTATGTATTTTTCTCATTAATTTTATTGTGACCTCTGCTTAGAGGAGTTATTTTAGAGATAGAAGAAGCACTAGCTGCAATTAGGGTCATTAGGCAAGAGTTACATTATTTGGTTGTTTGGAAATTTACATTCTAACTTTCCAATTTATTGATACCTTTGAATATTTTTGGTTCATTTCCTATCCCCGCTTCCTATTTCATGCATTAGAGTACGTATCTACCATCAGAAACAATCTCTCTATCCCACAAAGGTAGACATAAGGTTGTATGCATATATCGTACCCTTTCTAGATCCAACTTGTGAGATTACATTGGAAGGTACATCTAATCAATCCTATATCCCTACTTGTGGAATCATACAAGATACGTGACGAATGACTCTTTTTGAACAAAGGATAAGTTTGACTAAGGGATGTCAATTGACTCTAATATTCCTCCGTCCATTTCTACTCTAAGGGTGATTGTAAGAAAAGGTGTCCATGAAGGGGAGCACATAAGAGAAAGTGGACACAGGAATGCCAATTGACTCTAATGTCCCTCCGTCCATTTTTACCCTAAGGGTGATTGAGTCGGTGCATCATGTGAGAAAGAGTGGACACAAAGGGGTGCCAATTGACTCTAATGTCCCTCCGTCCATTTTTACCTAAGGGCGATTGAGTCGGTGCAGCACGTAAGAAAAAGTGTACACAAAGGGGTGCCAATTGACTCTAATGTCCCTCCGTCCATTTTTATCCCAAGGGTGATTGAGTTGGTAACAGGAAAAAATATGTGGACGGAGGGAGTAGCAAATATTGATCCCTCAAAGCACTACCAAGTACTAGTAATTAAGATTTTTTAAAGTCATAAATCACTTTAAAGGTGAGATTGTTGGGGCAAGTGCGCATCTGATAGCAGAGTAGTTGGGAGAAAAAAGATAAGAGAGACGTAACGCATTCTTTTATTCCCATTATACATAATTGATAATACTAATTTATTAAAGATTTGTAAGTGGTAACAAAAGCATACAATATTGGCAGCCAATTTGATATTTTAGTATAGATATTGAAGATATATAAAGGGTAGATAGATGGCTAGCAAAAACAAGCATTTAACTATATGGCCACTTGTTTGAAATCAAACCAAAAAACTAAATATAGATTAATTGGTGACAAAGAATGTTGACAACCCCCTTCTCTTTTTTCTGCTCATTATGAACAATGACACTCAACTATATGTCAACAGCTCAAATCCATAATTATATACCTAAATAGAACATAGACTATGGAACCGTTGCATCAAGTCCCAACCAACCTCCTTTGACTACTCCAACAACGATAATATATTCAATGTAGTCTCTTATAAGAGTCGGATATGCAATCTTATTCTTACCTTGTGAAAGTTAAGAGTTTGTTATCGTAATCAAGTATCGAAAGAAAATACAATAACGAACCAGACATGCTAAAAGCAAAAGAAAAAGAGAAGAATAGCGATAACAAATAATATAGTAATCGAATAAAAACCAATATTTTCTATAAAAAAAAGGACATAAAAAATTTGAATATTAATTATTATAAAATAATGAAATAAAATAAGGTCACCGATCTCGGGAACATAACTTGGTTGTTAAATAAATAAATAAAATTCAGTTATTATGGCATCTAAATGGATAAGGTTATCAAGAAGAAAGGTGGACTGATGCATTCACTAAAATCATATTCAATTCAATTTAGGGTTGCTGACTAAAATCCAAAGAGATCATTATTCTGGCAGAAAATCTACATGGATTTTTTGTATGTTTTCTCCAACTACTTCCTACCACAATCTTGATATTTAAAAAAAATATGTAATCAATTTTATGTTATGCACAAAGAAGAGTAGACTTCACTAGTTGTTACTTCCTTGATTTTTTCAGTATTATTTGGTATATTCTCTTATTTCAATCAACATACGAAGTATGTCTATGAATTTGTTACTTAAAAAATATTGATAACCGTCAAATTAGTTGATTTATATTGCCATCTTCCTCTGATAAGATGATTGTGACGTCAAATTTCTTTTCTCTTAATCAAAAATTTTAAATTTGAACTGTGAGAATGAAGAAACTTTTGATAGGAGGATTGTACTCTCTTAAAAGACATACATAACACAAATACAAATTAGTTACATTAATATGTTTCAAATAGAATTCCCGTTGTTCCAATTTATGTGACACAATTTCCTTTTTAGTCAGATCCAAAGAGAATAACACATTTCTAGATTTAGTACTAATAATTGAACTTTAAAATGCTCACTTTATTTCTAATGAGATGATTTATAGCCACAAGTTTCAAAAAATTGTCTTTCTTTCTTAAATTTCATATCAAGTCAAACAATATCACATAAATTGAAACAGAGATCGTATATACTTTAATTTAAAAGAAAAGGTCAACGTATGGGATAATTTTAATAGGCATCTAATAATTTACTATGATTTCATGTTCCTTTTTCTTGTTTTCTACTATTTCTCATCACCTTCTAAGGTCCAATTTCCAAATTAAACATAAATAAACAAAAAGGGGACTTAAGTGGTACAAATGAAACTATTGGGTTTTGTGTTACCTATTCTCATACTCCAAGGAGGTGATTTGTAATTTAGTAATCTATCAGGACGCTAAATGTATTATCCTTCATAAATCAGGTGATAAATTCAAATTAAGCAATTTTCAAAACAAAATAAATGACGCAATTAAGGCGGGAGAAGATGAACTAATCACCCATCTCTACATAAAGTGTGTCCTCCATAGTCCAACTTTTGTTCTAACTGAAAACTCAAAAAACCCAAAGCAACACGCATACGATTCTTTTGCGTTTTCTGTAGATGATCATTTTGTGATGGTGGTTATTGTCAATGGCGGATCCGTACAGAACGAACCCTCACGCTTCTTCATCTCTCGAATCCGAAGATATGTCTTCCTTTTTTCTTAATTTTCTTCAAGGTACGTCCGCTTCCGCTTCTGCGACTGCTGCTGCTGGTTTTTATAACCGATCGGTACCGGCGCCAGTGGCTGAGTCATCTTCTAGCCTCAATTTCTCCGATCCCGGCCGATTTTATGCTGCCGAGTTCAAGGAAGGCGTTGAGAATGTGTTTGCTTCTGCTGGCCTCGGGGATTGTGACGGTATGAATTCAGCTAATAGGAGAGAGTTTTTGGAAGATGATAAGGTTGATAACTTTGGTTTCAGTAGCGAGGTGAGGTTTTTTTTGTTTATTCCGTACAAATAGAACTTGCTAGTTAAGGAGATTTCACTTTCATTTTCCTTTTTATGTTTAAATGATTCTCGTAAAATTTGTAAATTTCATTTACTCTGATTTTACAATCTGTTCAGGAGTGTGATGGACTTGACATGCCATCTGATCCGACTCATCCACGTTCCTCAAAGAGGAGTAGATCTGCTGAAGTTCATAATTTGTCCGAGAAGGTTTGCTTCAATTTTGAATCTTAAATTTGTTGGTTTTCATCCTAAAAGTACATCTACCTATTTTATACATGATTAATTTTTGTGTGACAGAGGAGGAGGAGTAAGATCAACGAGAAACTGAAAGCATTGCAGAACCTAATTCCGAATTCTAACAAAGTATTCTTCAACATCTCAGCCTTCGAGCATCATTATATTTATTGGTTTTTCTTTGCTATCATAATTGTGCATTATTTATTTCACAGACTGACAAGGCATCTATGCTTGATGAAGCCATTGAATATCTGAAGCAACTTCAACTGCAAGTTCAGGTTAAACTTCTTGCTACTCCCCTTTGACTACTTCTAGTTGCTCGTAGTCTAGTAGATGTTATATGTTTTCAAACACGTTAAAAGAACATCTTGATAGGATTATGGCAGTGGTGGCTCAACAGGAGTAGGTAATAAAGGTGTATCGTGTATGTATAATGTTAAGAAAAGTTAGTAATAACATATTCTAATTCTTACAGCGGAGCACAAAGTCACGGAATAAATACACTTATTTTTAAGTGAATATCTTTATTGGAAATTGAAAGTATAACACCATCTTTCTCTCTTATATCTGCCTATTGCATGTTCAATTTTTATAAAAGTGTTCTTTGGTTGATCAATCATATTTTTTGGTGGTTGTTCTTGACAAAGGTCTTTGTTTGCTAGTGATATTACTGTAAATGCATGCCATTAACCTGAAGGAAGAGTATTAATATCAATGTAGGGATTCATATGTACTTTACCGACTTCTTTGAGAACTAATGAACCCTCATTAGAACTATGTGAATTGTCTCATTCAAACATTTATGTCTGTAAAAAGAGAACATTTTTATTTATGTTTTGTGTTCTATAATCCCCCCCACCCCCACCCCCACCCCCACCCACCCACCCACACACTACAGGCTAGATTACTATAACCCCCTCCTTCGAAATTAATGACACCTTTTTATATTTGAAAACTTTTAATTTTAAATTTTCCATTTCTCTTACTGCACAAAAATATCATCGTATGTTTAAGATCATAAGATCCAACAGTACTTTAGTATAACACCATCTTTCTCTCTTATATCTGCCTATTGCATGTTCAATTTTTATAAAAGTGTTCTTTGGTTGATCAATCATTTGGTGGTTGTTCCTGACAAAGGTCTTTGTTTGCTAGTGATATTACTGTAAATGCATTCCATTAACCTGAAGGAAGAGTATTAATATCAATGTAGGGATTCATATGTACTTTACTGACTTCTTTGAGAACTAATGAACCCTCATTAGAACTATGTGAATCGTCTCATTCAAACATTTATGTCTGTAAAAAGAGAACCATTTTTATTTATGTTTTGTGTTCTATACCCCCACCCACCCACACACTACAGGCTAGATTACTATAACCCCCTCCTTCGAAATTAATGACACCTTTTTATATTTGAAAACTTTCAATTTTAAATTTTCCATTTCTCTTACTGCACAAAAATGTCATCGTATGTTTAAGATCATAAGATCCAACAATACTTTAGATATGTGGCATCCCCCCCCCCCGCCTTAAATTGCATTCCCACAATGCCATATAAAGTGAAATGGAGGGAGAATTATCTTTTAAAAATCTAGCAAGTGAAAAATCAATAGCAGTGAGATGAGGTCGAGACCTCCAATTGGTCCCATACAATGTAAATTTGTGTGTAGCACCTCTTGTAAAAGTTTAAGCCATTAGAGAATGAACACTTAAATTTATTTAAAGTGGTCTTCTACATGAGTCAAAAGCAAAAGGCATACATAATACTTTGATGCATTTTGTATTCTATCCACTTTTGGAGAGTTTTATGTCTTAGGTGTGAGTCTATTATCATTGAAATACTTCCACAATGTCACGACTTTGCTCTTGCTAGTATCATTGTCCTCTCTCTGACTGGTAAAATAAAAGAACAGGGGCAGTGGAGCTTTGAAAAATCTAATCAGAATATGAAAAAGGAAAATAAAATAAAATAAAGAACATATTAATCTTAAATTGCATTTCTCTCAGCTGGATGCTATCACTGCTGCATGTGACAGAATTCAAATACTAGTCTCAACTCTTTAGATTAGTCAAAAACAGGTGCAGAAAGTTTATGTAGGTATCTTCCACAAAATGGAATGGAATGGAAAAGGTTGATGTGTGTATTTCTGTGGTTATGTAACACACTGTCCAGACAAGTATGGCACACACAACTTTGACATATGATGTTACAGGCCTCATCATCTTCAGTTTTTTATAACTGTTGACACCCCAAAAGAAGCTAAATGAAATGGAGTGCTTTTGGTTTGGAGCCTTTCTTTAAATCCTTGGAGTTCTAAGTTGAGCTAGTAGGTAACGCAAAAGAGGTGAAAAACTTGTTGCTACTAGTCTACTAGGTTATGGAGCATTAGTGGGATAAGCTAACAGAAAGTATGTATTGGTCTGGCATGAACATTCATTATGTTTCTTACTTTTGGGAGTATCATGGCCTGAAGTAGGTTAGAGGAATAGGGATTGAATTGAGAAGTGTAAATGAAGAAGAAAAACCTCTCTTATATTCAAGAATTGTTTCGTATGCAGTTTGAGATGAAGCACCCCTCTAAGTTCACTAGTTTCTTATTGCTCCTTTAGTTTGAATAGATCCATTTTAAACTGTTTTTTAGTAAATCTCATGCTATTAGTTATTTCTCTACCTTGCAATGAGCATTGCTTTGGCTTTAAGCTTAACATTTTTATTGTGTAACAACAAATTTTGTGCTTGAAAAAATAATCTAAGGTAGAAAATATTGCGAGAAGTGTAGTATTTTATTTCAACTGTAGTGAATCTCGGTGATTCCTCGGATTTTTTTTCCAGAAATAAAATCAAGAGCCTCCTTTATACAATTCGGGCATTTCACAAAGAAACAAGTTTGCTTATCTCACTTTGATAGATTTGATCTTGACTTGTATTGAATTCAAGGGCTTCTTGTTATGAAACTGGTCCCTCTTATGGGTTATGGTGACCCCTATTTATAATAATAGGGATTCCATATGTGGAACATTCACAAATGAAAGTTAGATATAACATATAAAAGAAATGGAGAAGATGATGTGAATTGTGCGAAGTGATATGCTCCATCCTTTAAATCTCACCAAGGTTTTCAGTCATTGTCTGATTTGTAGAGTCAGTTGGTGAATTTACTTTATAGTCTTATCTGTATTGTGGTTTCTTTCGGTTTCCCCCTTATAATATGTATTATTAAAACTTTTCTGATTAGATGATTTCAGATAGGAAACCTCCTGAAATCCGGATGGATGCAAGTTTCCTCTCATACTCTTCCTAATTTGAAGAGTTAGCTGTTCCTCTTATGATTTATTTACGAAAATGGTAATCTTTTGGTATAATCATCAAATCCCCTTGACGTTTTTTATCACATAGAAGACAAGGGCACTTCTGATGCATGTGAGTAGTTTGCATATATTGTGGCTCTTGAAATTGAGAAGTGCAAAAAATCTTATAATTACTTTTAATTTCATATAGTTATTATTTCTTATAGTTGCGGAGAACAGGAAAATAGCTTAATATCCACCGAGTTTAGAAGGCTGTGATTGGTCCAAAGGGCGGGTCACAGACGGATTTCTCGGTTATCAAAAAAAAAAAGAAGGAAAATAGCTTAATAGTTCACTTGATATAATGGGTCAACAACATACCAAAATTTAATCTAGTAAATAAAAAGTACAGTGGTTCTTGTAAAACCCAAAGAAAATACTCCTCACTGTGTCATCCATCTCAAAGATCTAATGTGTTAACTTTCTCTCTTTCTGGGCCGTTGATGTTTGATGTCGATGACATGTAGTCATAAGCTATGACTAGTATGAAGTGACTTTCTGAGATCTAAGCACATGTGGATTATGATGAAGTCACTACTAGTTCAGATCTGTCACTGTCCTCTTTAAAATTGCATAATAGAAACTTTCTGTTTGTCTCCTTTCTTTGGGTTTACAGATGCTTACCTTGAGGAATGGATTGAGTTTATACCCTGGATATGTTCCCGGGTCTTTGCAGTCGGTGCAACTCCCATCTGGTAATGAATTTGATGGGAGAAGTTTTATGCTGAGTGCAAATGGAGGAGCTACACTTCCTGTGAATCGAGAAATGCCACAGCCTGCATTTGAAATTTCCAATCAAAATCCATCAGGCAAACCAACAATAACCTCACATAACACAGAAAACGCTGTAGCTTTAGAAACTACAATTCAGAATCATTATGGAGTTCTTAACCATTTAGCATCTTCTAAGGTAAGCTGCTTGTAGTATTTCATTGAGATCTCTTAAGTTAAAAGCTAAAGCAATTCTCTTACTTATTCAGGACATGTGCCGAGACAATACACTATCAAGATTGCATTTAGATATGAGTTGCTCTGGAAACAATTCATCATCAGGAGTGTCGTCTTAACCAAAATTTCACTGGATCAAATATTCGAGGAGTTGGTGTAGATGGAATTAACTATTGATACTGTGAAACTCCAATTGTTTGTACATCTCATCAGTTATATATTTGCCTCATGGTCCTGAGATACACTGATCCTTGATTGTTATGCTCGATGAGCACGAACAGAACTGTGCTTTTGTAACTGTTGAAACTTGGACTTGACAAAATAACTAGTGTTGGTAAAATAACTGTTCAAACTTTTAGATACTTTTAGTGTATAACGTTCGAGTTCTTACAGCAACTTGAAAATGAAAAATATACTACTGTCTTGAATAGATGTCGTTTCTGGATAATTTCAGAATCTCAGATGTCTTTCTATGGGAAGTTTTTCCATGCTCCTGGAGGATCAATAGTGTTCCCACTTACCTCCATCGTGACTCGAACAGGTACATAAATATCTGGTACCATTCTCTTCCATAATTATGATGAATGGATTTGAATTGTATGCTTTTACAGTGAGGGTACCACTTTTACTCAGACGGACATATATATTTGTCTTCAATATATATTACTACTATAAACAAACAGAGTGTATACTAAACTGTAAGGCCTGAACTATATATACACTCTTTTTATAGTAAGGTCTATTTCCCTTAATTGAACTTTTCACTTAATGGAATCCGCCATTAAATTTACTTTTTTCCCAATATAAGCATTGGATGTAGCATCTTCTACTATAAAATAAGGAGTAATTGAAAAAAATAATCAAAATAAAGGTCCACTAACAATAATATTAATGAATATAAAGATAAAGCATAAGTTGAACCTGATCACCCACTCCACAACATTCTCTTTTAATCATTTCTCAACTCTTAATTAACAAAAAAGAAACTAAAAGTGACACAACTATTATCAAAGTGGGAAACTGAGAAAAAGGTGGTATCAAGCTCAATTAAAATGAAGCTAAAGTATC
Organism: Solanum chiquidenum; assembly: GCA_029582725.1. Lineage (NCBI taxonomy): Eukaryota > Viridiplantae > Streptophyta > Magnoliopsida > Solanales > Solanaceae > Solanum > Solanum chiquidenum. The sequence goes on from JAJOOS010004914.1 coordinate 24,320, forward strand.
CAGTATCCACCAACCATCTTTAAATGAAATATCTAACCAAACAATCCAACAAAAAAGTACAAGAAAAGAAGCCAGATAAAAACTACTCTTTCCGTCTCAAAATAAAATTTATCTTAAAAAAATATATTTCATATCATAAAATTAATATATATTTCTAATTATACCCTATACTTTTATCTTCTTAATAAACTTGATTATTGCTAAATTATACTTATTTTAAGACGAAGACAGTAATAAAAAGGCAAAAATCAATCAATAAAGAAATGCCACCAACTATACCATTTACTATATGGTTACGTCCATTAATAGCTTCATACTTGTATAGATCGTTTCTTAATGAATGTCACAATAAAGTAAGCTAATCAAGAATCCAGTGGGGACAATTTTCTCCATTTCTACCAGTCCTATCATTGCAGCGGGGGGGGGGGCCCCCCCCCCCCCC
>JAJOOS010004915.1:0-26787 GCA_029582725.1 Solanum chiquidenum
ACATTTTAAATAATCAATTGCTTTTAAATTATTAGAAGCATTATCTAAAGTGACACTCATTATTTTATCACATATTCCATAAAATTATAAAATAGAGCTTATTTTTGTTGTTATATAAGAACCGGTTTTAGTTTCTTCAACATATTTATATCCTAATATTCGTTTTTGCATGTTCTATTCATGGTCAATCCAATGGACAGTAATTGTAAAATAATCATTACCATTAGGACTACGTCCCATATCACAAGTAATAGATAATCTACCATCATAATAAACAAATAAACAACGAAGAAAATGACAATATTCTTTTTGATATTTAAAAAGATCACTTTTAATTATACTTCTTGGAATACCTTCATAATTTGGGTTATACAATTCCCGAATATAATGAACAAAACTAGGGTGGGAAGGAAATGAAAGAGGCAAACCACAAACAGCAACCATTTTAGCTAATTATCTACGATCTTTTTCTTTACTATATGTGTGGTGTGTGCTTCGGCTAGCCGGGTTAGTCATATTTAATACACTTTGAATCATATTAGAACCTCCAACTCCCATAGAATTTTCAGGTATGGGTATTCCATTTCTATTAGCCCTTTTTATATCATCTGGGCGAGCAAATTTTTTATTACACTATCTCAAATGTGTTCTTAGTCGTCCCGTTCCCCCTTGTATACCCGTAGTTACATGTTTCATGATCAATTTACATTTCGTGCAAGTAACAGTAGTTTTTTCCTCATTTTGTACCAAAAATTTCCATACTAAAGATCTTTTAACACGTACAGCGGTCTTTGAAAAAGTAGGTAAAGAGGGGACTTCATCTTGTTCCGGTAATTCGGTAGCCAGACTAGTAGGGGTAGGGGTCTCATCATCTTCCTCATTTATTTCTACTTCCTCATCTAATTCTTCCTCAAAATTAGTAAAACATCTATTTAAAGTCTCATGATCTACTTCATTTTCGGAAATTAAATTCAATAGGTCGTGAGTCTCGGGTGTAAAGGAAGTTTCATCAACATGAGTATAATCATTAGTATTAATTCTAAATCTAGATGGAAATTTTTTAGAATTAGAACTACTTCTTCCTCCCCTATTATTTTTTCTTTCCAAATTCATGTTCAAGGTTAAAATAATTAAATATTATGAAAAAATAAGCAAGATAATATAACAAAAAAAAAACTTAATTAATAAACAAATAAAATATTAAAGTTGGAACGAATGTACTGAACGTCTACGTAAAAGTAGACGTATAACCAAAGCCAGAATTGAGAGATGCCAATTGAAGCTTCCGATTTACTTCAAATAAATCTCCAAAATCCGAACTCCAAGTCAATATCACTAAATAATAATTATGAATTTATGAGAGATTGAAAATTGAGAGATTTTGTAAGATGTTAATAAAAATAATTTGTGAATTTGTGATTTAAATGAAAGAAATGGGTATATTTGTAGTGTTAAGGGGTTAGAAAGGGGTGGGGGACAAATTTGAGCCATTTTGGGCCCCAGCCCAATGGCTAGAAGGGCCCAACGGCTAATTCAACGTTTACAATTAATTTTTTTTATTGAAAACTGACCGTTGAACCGGATTGGAATCGGACAGGAACTGGGTCTTACCGAACCGGATCAACCGGATAAAAAATCGGGATCCGTTTCGGTACCTGTTCCGGTACCCTTAAGACCGGTTCCTTACCGGTTCAACAGGTACGGGAACCAGACCGGACATAATCCTGTCCAATTGTCAGCCTTACTCCGTGCATCCAAACGAAATATGTTACCTCACAAAATTCATCATTCCGGACTCAACAATGATGTTGAACTTTTCAATTGAGGTCGTTTCGACAAAACATGGGTCTCACACCCACACTTAGTTTGAAGCCAAAATCTACAATGTTGCTCGAAATGAGCCTGAAAGGCTCAGAATCCGCATCAAAGGTCCTTCTAGACCAAAATTGACGTTCTACAGCTAACGGAACCGTAAAAATAACATTCTTAGGCTTTCTACTTGATGTTTTGACTGACCAAATTGTCGGGCCCAACATGTCATAAATGATTTGGCGTGGCTATAGGAAAGCTCTAAAGACCGAAAATAATGCAATAAAGAGGAAATGAGTTGGATGGTCATTAAAATTTCTAATTGTTTTTAAATATATATTAACATGGAAGTGCTTCTAGAAGCTTTGAGAGATATCCATATCAATAAATCATATTCCAATAAATCTGGTAGGCCATCTCTAAGTATATATCATATTTTCAATAAATATGATCCCAAAACAAATTAGGAATGCAATTTATTAAGTTTCACATTAACTATTAACAAAAAATTTAAAATTCACATGTGAAATAGGAATAAAATTTATTAGTTTCCCAAATATAATGAACTAGGAATAGATTTTATTAAATTCCCACAAAAATTAGGAATATGATTTATTAATTTTCCAAATATAATGAACTTGTAATAACAATTATTAATATTTCAAAATAATGAACTAGGAATACAGACTATAAATAGAAGTATGATGTCAATCAATGTCACATTATTCAATTAACTTTTTCTCCACATTGACTCTTTCAAAGCTTCCTCCGATGACTAAGGCCGACGCCGCTGTCTCTTCCATCCCACCGACAATTGTTACCAACGACGACTTCTACAATGATGGTATACCTTCAGACCCATTGTTGCCGCTAGGAAGCTACATTGATGTTGAGTTGGATGTTAGGGTAGAGACCACCACACCAAACAACAGTGATGTACCTAATGAAGGGAAGGTGTCTGATGTAACTCGGAGTAAGTTGCAGATTAAGAGAAAGATTACTCCTATGTGTCGAGTGAATCCAGATAGGCCGGAATGGTTACCAAATAATTGGACGTTTGAAACAATAGTTCGTACCGGTGGAGCCAGTGCAGGACAGAAAGATAGATATTATTTTGAACCGGTGTCCGGGAGTAAATTCAGGTCAAAGCCTGAGGTGAATCATTTCCTGAAAACAGGTCTCAAGAGGGAAAAACTTGACCCTAACCGTGATGTTGCTACACCATCTGAGGGAAAATAACAAAAGAAGAGTGGATCGAAAAAGGAAAAGAAGAATGTTGATTAATTACCTCAATTAGTGCAGTATCTAGTCAAAATAAGTTGTTTTACTTTCTCCAACATTTTAACCATCTTTAGTAGTTTACCTTAGTTGCTATTTTGTAGGAGTTAGTTGTTACTTGAAGTAGTTTATTCAACATGGAAACATGTGCAAGTAGTTGCTGAAATATATGCTATAGTTGTTGCATTTTTCTTGTATTTAAGCACCATTTCAATTCAATGAAAGATTATCTTTTCAGCAGTAAAAATATTTCTTTTCTTCGTCTTTCCTTTATATCTATTTTTAGAGTTCAAGTTCAGCTTTAAAACTCCAACAAAAGTGGTATCAGAGAATTCTTCTTGAGGGATTTGTAATTGGGGGAAACTAATTTTTCTTATTCCTTTTTTTTCACATGTCTTCATAAACTCCGAGCATTACACTAGAACAACCTATCTTCAAAGGTAAAGGTTGTCATGTCTGGGCATCAAGAACAGAGGCTCATATTGAGGCAAATGATCTGTGGGAAGTTGTTTATGAGGACTACAAAGTTCCTCCCTTACGTGCAAATAAAACTATGGCATAGATAAGGAATCACAATGAGAAGAAAACAAGAAAATCAAAGGCTAGAGCGATCTTATTTGTTGCAGTCTAATCTGAAATCTTTGTCAGGATTATGACAAATAAATCAACATTTGAGATCTGAAATTTCCAAAAGAAAGAACATAAAGGAGATGAAAGGATCAATGTTTTTCGGACTCTCAACCTGATAAGAGAATTTGAACTTCAAAAGACGAAAGATTCAGAGACAGCCAAAGTGTATTATGACAGAATACTCAACATTGCCAACAATATAAGATTACTTGGCTCTGAATTTCTTGATTCTAGATTGGTTCAAAAGATTCTTGTAACAGTCCCGGAAAGGTTTGAATCAACTATTTCCTCACTAAAAACTTCTAAGGATCTGTCACACATTAGTTTGGCAGAACTATTAAATTCTTTGCAGGCACAAGAAGAAAGAAGACTTATGAGGTATAAAGGGATTGTTGAGGGCGCACTACCTGCAAAATTTCAATCAAACCAGGGAGACAAAGGAAAGAAGAAGTGGAATAAGAAGGAAAAGTCAGGTTCTTATTCTCCTTGGTTCAATTGGGGAACAAAACACAATTTTCCTACCTAAAAGCATTATGGAATGAAGGTTCATCCACCATTCAAATACTAGAGAAGACCAGAGCAGTAGTGTGAGAAATGTCAGAATATGGGATATCATCAAAAGATTTACTAGGACAATATTCAACAAAATAATGTTGCATAGGTAGCTAATCAGAACGATTAAGAGAAACTCTTTGTAGCAACCTATTTTTCAACTAGCACCTCAACTGAAAAATGGCTCATTGACAGTGGTTGCACAAACCACTAGAACCACATGATGTTAGATCATGATCTCTTCAAGGAGTTGGATACTTCAGTAATCTTCAAAGTACAAGTTGGCAATGGAGAGTATATTCCTTCTTAAGGAAAATACCTTGGAAATCAAAATTGCTTCAGGTACAAAACTAATCAAAGACGTGTATTTTGTACCTACTATAAGTCATAGTCTGTTAAGTGTTGGCCAGATAATTGAGAATGGTTTCAAGCATCTCTTTGGAATCAACTATTGTCAAATCAAGTATGAAGATGGCAATAATTTATTCAAAGTAATGATGAAGGGAAAGAGCTTTACATTGGATTCTTTAGTTCATGAGCAAAAAACATATTCTGCAACTAAGATCAATACAGAAGTTCAGCATATATAGAAGGCTTTGACATTTCAATCATTATGTTGTAATGAACCTAAGGAAGAAAGATCTAGTTCATGGTTGTTTAACCTTGAAGCTGAAATATCAAATTGCAAAACTTATCGATTTTGGCAAGCAAACAAGGCTTCCTTTCAACATAACAACTTGGAGAGCTACTGAAAAAACTAAAGTTAATCTGCACAGATCTGGCTGGTCCTCAAAGAACTCTGTCACTCAAAAGGAGTAAGTATTATATAGTTTCCATTGATGACTATACGAGAATTCGTTGGATTTACTTTCTCAAGTTTAAGTCAGAAGTATTCTCTATCTTCTGGATATTTAAGAAGTTGATCAAAATCAATGTGGCTTCATGATTCAATCTTTAAGGTCCGATGATGGAAAGGAGTATACATCTGATCAGTTCAATATATTGTGAAGAATCCAGGCTTGAATACCAGCTCACTGCTCCATATACTCCACAAAAAATGGAGTTAGTGATAGGGTGAATCGTACCATAATGGAGATAATTAAATGTTTCTTACACGAGAAGTGTTTGCCATAAGAGTATTGGGTTGAAGTTGCACATACCTTAAGATCATTACAAGGAAAGACGCCATTTGAAGCCTGGTAGGTTATAAACCTTTTTTGAAAAATCTCAAAGTTTTTGGATGTTCGTGCTTTACTTATGTGCCACAGACTAAAGAGATAAGTTGGATAAAAAGAAGAATCTAGAATATTTGTGGGTTACAACATTGTTTCAAAGGCTTACAGGGTTTTCCAACCTCATACAAGGAAAATCCTGATAAGTGATAAGTAGAGAAGCTCATTTCATGAAAGATGAACGATGGAACTGGAGAAAAGCAAAACCAACATTAATTCCAGATCAAAGTACAATTCTCTAGCTGAAAAAAGATGAATTGGTGGATGATGTCCCAGTAAGAGGCACAAGATCTCTCTCTGAAATCTATCAGAGATGCAATATGGTTGTCCTTGAGCCAACAAATTTTCGGGAAGAAGAAAAAGATCCAAAATGGAGAGTTCCAATAAAGTAGGAACTCACCATGATTGAGAAGAAACTGACCTGGAAACTTGTGAAAAGACCTACAGAGAAGAAAGCCATAGGAATGAAGTGGATTGTCATAACCAAGTTGAATGCAAATGATTCTATCTATAAGCACAAAGCCAGACTTGTTGTAAAGGGTATGCTCAAATTTTTGGTACTGATTTTTCTCATACATTTGCTCATGTTGCTAGATTAAAAACCTCCATATTATTATTGGCTATAGCTGCACAAAAGGGTTGGAAAGTGTTTCAATTGGAGGTTAAATCTGCATTCTTGAATGGCTTTCTTGAGGAGGAAATTTGTGTTGAGCAACCTAAAGGATTTGCAATCAAAGGGCATGTATCAGCTCAAAAAAGCTTTGTATGGACTAAAGCATGTGCCCAGAACTTGGTACAACAGGATTGATGAGCATTTGGTGCAGTTGGGTTTTAGAAAATGCCTTAATGAAGTTACTCTATACATTAAAGATGATGAATTAATGTTATTATTATCTCACTCTATGTAGATGATATACTAGTTATGGGAATAAATGATGAACTTGTTAAGAAATTTAAAGAAAATATGCAACAAACTTTTGAGATGACAGATTTGGGAGAAATGGTGTATTTTCTGGGAATGGAAATCAAGTAAGGACAAAATAAAGTGTTCATCTGTCAAAAAAAGTATGCAAAAGACATTTTGAAAAACTTCAGAATGGAAAATTGCAAAGAGACAACTACTCCAATGTGTCAGAAGGAGAAGTTAAGCAAAAATGATGAAGCAGAAAAAATGGATGAGACTCTTTACCAGTGTTTGGTTGGATGTTGCAACTTTCACTCATTTTAGAGCATCTAATAGGATGATAATATATGTTATGGAAACTTTGAATTTTTGAATCAAATTCTCTGCAAACTAGAAGTACGTGTTGCAGAGGTATTCTGATAGTTACTAGGGTGGTTCTTCCTATGACATGAAGAGCACTTTTAGCTATTGTTTTAATCTTGATTCATGTGTATTTTTTTTATGTTCTAAAAAGCAAGATATTTCTGCACAATCTACAGTTGAAGCTGAATTCATTTCAGCAGCAACAGTTGATGCAAAACAAGCCTTGTGGCTTAGAAAAAGCTACTTGATATGAATTTAAAGAAAGCAAAGTTCACAGAGATGTTTGTGGATGATCAAGAAGTTATTGCTATCTCAAATAATCTTGTTTTTCATGGGAAAACCAAGTATTTCAATATCAAATTAATATTTCCTGGAGATGCGTAGAAAGAAGGATTTTTTGGGTTAATGTATTGCAAGGGTTTGTAGTTTGTATTATGTTGGTGATTAGAATTCATGCCTTACCCGTATTTTCGGTAGATTTTCGAGGAATCGGGCATGCCTACTTAGTTGAATTGGGTTTTTCATGCCTTGTTGTATCTGTATTGTCGCTAATATTGTGTTAGTAGCTTGTTCTTGGTCTTAGCCTAGGTGTAGGCTAGTGACTACCTTAGACTTGTAATTTAGAGCCAAAAGGCCTTCAAGATTCTTCATGCTAAGCCTATGTACTACTTGTACTATTTGTGAATGCCACTCTAGTAGAAGTAAATCCATACCTAGTCGTTGTGTATTTGACTTCCTTTTTTTCTTATTTCGGTTGTGACTTGTGCGCTAGCAGTACAACCATGCAATGTGAATAAACATCAGTACAATCTTAACATTCATTTTTATTACTACCCGCAACTAAATTTACATAATGGCATGGGTAGACAAGCTAAAGGAATCTAGATAGGTCAAAGTTGTTGACAGAATTGGAGGTTTGAAAGAAAAGTTCGTACCACAGGAGCCACTATAGAAATTGTTGATAGATACTATACTGAACCAGTGTTCGGGGGTAAATTCAGGTTAAAAAATGAAGTGGATTATTTCCTGAAAATAGGTGGCAAGCGCAAGAAGGCAAAACAAATATTAACGGTGATGTTGATACACCATTTGAGAGGAAAAACAGAAGAAGAGCAGCTTGGAAAAGGAAAAAAAAAAAGTAGTTCTTTTGACTTCTACTTTTGATATAATAACCAAGTCCAATTAGGCTTCTACTTTTGATATAACAATATGTGTTGGTACTCGAGTCCTTGTGTTTGCCACCTGTTTTCAAGAAAAAAATCCACTTCATTCTTTGACCTGAATTTACCCTCGAACACTGGTTCAATATAATATCTATCAACAATTCATGCAATGGCTCAAGTGCTACGAACTTTTGTTTCAAAGCTCCAATTCTATGGCAACCACTTTGGCCTATCTAGATTCACCCGACGCATAGGCATGAGTTTTCTCTGAATCTACAACTTACTCGGAGTAACATTAGACATCTTTCCTTTATTAAATACATCACCTTTGTTTAGTATGGTTGTATCTGCCCTAACATCCAACTCAACATCAATGCAGGTTCCTGATGGCAACAATAGGTCCGGAGGTATACCATTATTGCAGAGGTCGTCGCTGGCAACAATTATTGAAGGAAGGGAAGAGATTGCAGCATTGGCCTTAGTCATCGAAGGAAGCTTTGACAGAGTCGATGTGGAGAAAAAGATCATTATTTTGAAAAATTAATAATGGACTTTTTCTCCACATTGACTCTTTCAAAGCATCCTTCGATGACTAAGGTCGACGCCGCTGTCTCTTCCATCCCACGGATAATTGTTACCAGCGACGACTTATGCAATGATGATATACATTCGGACCCGTTGTTTTCGTCGGGAACTTGCATTGATGTTGTGTTGGATGTTAGGGTATTGAACACCACACTAAACAAAGGTGATGTACCTAATGAAGGAAAGGTGTCCAATGTAACTCTGAGTAAGTCGCAAATTTAGAGGAAGATTACGCATATGTGTCCGGTGAATCTAGATAGGCCAAAGTAGTTGCCAGAGAATTGGAGGTTTGAAATAAAAGTTTGTACCACTGGAGCCACTGCAGGAATTGTTGAGAGATACTATATTGAGCCGATGCCTGGGGGTAAATTTAGGTAAAGATATGAGTTCGATTATTTCCTGAAAACAAGTGGCAAGCGCAAGAAAACAAAATTATTATTAACGGTTATGTTGATCCACCACCTTAGGGGAAAAAATAGAAAAGAGCGGCTTGGAAAAGGAAAAAAAAAAACTAGTTCTTTTGACTTTGATTATGCGACTCTGCCAAGAATATGTGTTGGGTTTTATGGATAGTTGTGCAGATACTTGGGCACCTTCTTGTAATGGTAACATAGTTCCTGGAGACCAAAACAAAAATAGGATATTGTCTTCTCAAAGTACATCGCATTTGTGGCAGAGAAACACAAATAGCTAGACTAGATAGTTTGTCAAGTTCCAATTGAATTGGACTCATTTTATTTTGGTATAGAAAGAAAATAGGAAACAATTTCTCCATCTAAATTATGTTCATGATATAATATTATATATTGTCAATGCCTTTGAACTTTTATTTTATGTTTTAAGTATCAACAATGAATTTAAAAGCAAAAAATAAAAGTAGTTCTTTTGACTTCTACTTTTGATATAATAACCAACTTATGAACCAAGTCTAATTAGGCTTCTACTTTTGATATACCATTATTTGTTGGTACTCGAGTCCTTCTTGTGTTTGCCACCTATTTTCAAGAAAATATCCACTTCATTGTTTAACCTGAATTTACCCTCGAACATTGGTTCAATATAATATCTATCAACAATTCCTGCAATGGCTCAAGTGCTACGAACTTTTGTTTCAAAGCTCCAATTCTCTGGCAACCACTTCGGCCTATCTAGATTCACCCGACGCAAAGGCGTGACTTTTCTCTGAATCTACAACTTACTCGGAGTTACATCATAATCTTTCATTTATTAAATACATCACCTTTGTTTAGTATGGTTGTCTCTACCCTAACATCCAACTCAACATCAATGCAGGTTCCTGACAGCAACAATAGGTCAGGAGGTATACCATCATTGCAAAAGTCGTCGTTGGCAACAATTATTAAAGGGATGGAAGAGACTGCAGCATTGACCTTAGTCATCGGAGGAAGCGTTGAAAGAGTCAATGTGGAGATAAAGATCATTATTTTGAAAAATTAATAATGGATTTTTTCTCCACATTGACTCTTTCAAAGCTTCCTTCGATTACTAAGGCCAGTGCCACTGTCTCTTCCATCCCACGGATAATTGTTACCAGCGACGACTTATGCAATGATGATATACCTTCGAACACGTTGTTGTCGTCGGGAACCTACATTAATGTTGTGTTGGATGTTAGGGTAGAGAACACCACACTAAACAAAGGTGATGTACCTAATGAAGGAAAGGTGCCAATGTAACTCTGAGTAAGTTGCATATTAGGAGGAAGATTATGCATATGCATCCGGTGAATCTAGATAGGCCAAAGTAGTTGCCAGAGAATTGGAGGTTTGAAATAAAGATTCATACCACTGGAGCCACTGCAGGAATTGTTGAGAGATACTATATTGAGCCGATGATCGGGGGTAAATTTAGGTAAAGAAATGAGGTGGATTGTTTTCTGAAAACAAGTGGCAAGTGCAAGAAAGCAAAACTATTATTAACGGTGTTGTTGATACACCACCTTAGGGGAAAAACAGAAAAAGAGCGGCTTGGAAAAGGAAAAAAATAAAAGTAGTTCTTTTGAATTTGATTATGCGACTCTGCCTAGAATATGTGTTGGGTTTTATGGATAGTTGTGCAGATACTTGGGCACCTTTTTGTAATGGTAACATAGTTCCTGGAGACCAAAACAAGAATAGGTTATTGTCTTCTCAGAGTACATCGCATTTGTGGCAGAGAAACAAAAATAGCTAGACTAGATAGTTTGTCAAGTTCCAATTGAATTGGACTCATTTTATTTTGGTATAGAAAGAAAATAGGAAAAAATTTCTCCATCTAAATTACGTTCATGATATAATATTATATATTCTCAATGCCTTTGAACTTTTACTTTATGTTTCAAGTATCAACCAATGAATTTAAAAGCAAAAAATAAAATCAAAAGTAATACAATTTATTGAACTCCCCAAATAGAATGAACTTTAACTTCCCATATGAAATAGGAAATATACATTAAGTTTCAATCACTCGAATTTATTATACATTAATGTTGTCTAGTAATTGTGTTTTTTCAAGAATTCAAATGCATCTAACATTGCTTTTATTTATTTGTTCTTTAATTAGTTTTGTTGAAAATTGAGTAACTTGCCTACTCATTTTACTAGTTTTATTGTGCTTAATGTGAGCGATCGTGATTCAATGAATAGTCTTTTAAGGACAAATCTAGCAAATAATCAATGAAGCCGATCCTTGCATAATTGGAGAAATTTGTCATATTATTCTCACTCAACAAGAGATCCGTCTAAGATGATTAGAAGATCTTTCGATCGTCGTCAAGAGGCTTACATGGTGGAAAAAGAGGAGAATCTATACTTAGAATAATAATGTCTTATAAGTATTGATTGAAACCATCAATCAACTAAATTACTAATGCGCTCAAATTACACCTCCGGTTAAGAAGTATAACACGGTCGCTATCAAACATAAACTCCAACTAGGATGATTTATTCACACTTGATCCATTTCCAAGCTTTGGTGCAAATACATATGTACCACCTTTTGATACTTTATCCTTTTCATCTAGGCTAGTTCTTGTGTAAGTAATAGCTTCTTTGAACATGTCTTATTTCTAGTAGATCCTCTTTTTTTAATTTTATAAGGGGAGACACTCTTATTTATGACTCTCTAGATACTTTGTATTTGAGAGGAGTCCTCTCTTATTAGGTGGCTTAGTAATTCTAGGTTCCTTTTCTAGTATCGATGATGAGCTGACCGTCCTTGGTAAAATAACCAACTTATGAACCAAGTCTAATTAGGCTTCTACTTTTGATATAACAATATGTGTTGCTACTCGAGTCCTTATCTTATTTCTTTGTGCACTTAATTTTTGATACATTGTTGCTCGAAGTAAAACAGAAGTTGAGAATGGCAAAAATAGTACTCATCAGGCAGAAGTACTTCTAAAAGCATCCAAGAGAAGTTCATAGCATTTGAAGGTATTCTCAATCAATCAAACTACTAAGCAAGTTACTTCCCAACAGATTATTAAGAAAACTAAAACCTTGTTTGATTAATTCAAATTCAGTGGCCAAGAGACAAGATTCCCAAAAATATATATGTTTTGTTCAACTTGCAAAAAGTTGGCATATCAATAATTCTAACAGGATCTAAAAATCACGAAAGTACAATCTAAAGTGTTCCATGTAAAAAAGAATGATCATCGTGTGATTCCATATTTGGCTATGAAGCACATACAAAAGCCGGTGGAGCCTATCTGACGGAAAAATTCTGTACATTTCACTTGGGAATACTCCTATATAGTACAGGCACAAAACATAAGCTTCGTTTGAATAATTTCCATTCATCAAATAATAAACAGTTTCAGCATAGCAATCACAAACAGGTCATGGAGAAGTCCTGAAATTTCAATACCAGACAGAGATATGAGACCACACTAATAAATGAAAACTCAGCCAGTACTTGTTTGTGCACAATCCTTGTCCAAGCATTTAAGAACATAGCATCAATGTGATCGTGGAGGATAGGCTCCAGGGTATTGACCTGGCAAGACAACAAAAGTATATAGTTAACCCTAATTGGCATGCCAGGGGAGAGTATGAAATTCACATCTTACAAGATTTACCTGGAGGATAAGAGTAACCCTGTGGTGGATAAGGCTGAGGCGGATATGCAGCTGATGAGTAAGGTGAAGGATAAGCAGCCGGTTGATGGGGATAAGGAGATGCTGTATGATATTCTGCTGAAGGGGGTGGGACTGTGGGATAAGGAGAAGCTGGATAATATGCTGAAGGAGGCGGGGCTGTGGAATAAGGAGATGGTGCTGGATAGCCAGAAGGTGGTGGGTGAGAAGCTACATGTGGTGGGGCTACTGAATATGGATATGATCCAGGAGTTGCTGTTACATATGGAGGGCATGATTGAGCATGGCTTGTTGCTGGCTTCTGGAAGTAAAAGAGAAATTTGTGTTAAAGACATTAAAAGATTTTTGGGGTGGGGAGCAAGGAAGAAATTCTAAGAAAAGACGGCAGCACTTACATTGGCATTTGCATAGTGCATTATTAGTCGAACTTCTCCTGCATGCCTGTAAAAGAAATATACAAGCCAAAGTACTTCTGTTACACAATGTGATTTCATTCATTACAACCCTACCCCAAACATCCAGTCCAAAAGAGCCCAAGACAATTTCAGAAAACTACTTTATTATAAACTTAGGTTCACACAGTTCAAATTAACTTTATTAACTGTAGAGATATGTACAGAAAAATCTATCAATGTTTCTGTTAATCACACAAGGCGTCCTTGAGTTCCCTAGAAATACAGGAGATTCTTTCCTAGATTTGTAAAGGAATTTGTGTATACACGCCTTGATGCTTAAACTAAGTGTAACGCTTACAATAAAACAGAAGTGAAACATTGAGGTCCCTGACAGGTGAGGTCAAAGTAGAGCAATTTTTCAGCCATCAAGAAAATAAAGACATAAGATCTAAACATAAAACAGTTTTTGGTTTTCTTCTGTTTTTTCTATAAGAAGAATAAAGACACGATGTTTCTTCTTATGCCTTTCCTTACCTAAAAATACATACACATGCCAAAATATCTTTTAATTCACATTAGGAATACACAAGTGTTGAAAAAAGCTGCTCTCTTCATTCTTCTCCATGACTTCACAAATACTATTAAGAAAAAATCTTTATAGCCCCATGAGTCCACCAGTATTAGTACTTGTGTGCTGACTAAATACCTTTTATATGAGATAACAAATTACACCTCTTGTTGACTCAACTTATATCCTGCAAGGTAACCAATAACAGAAATTCCTCGCCTCAAATCTAGTCAACTACCCCTAATTCTTCACCCAACTTGAAGACAACATGTGACCCAATTCTGTCTAGTATGTCTAAAGGTCTATAAGGCTCTTTGTAGAAAGAGCTGATCCATGACTCCGCTTGGACAACCAGAAGTAGACAATTAATGGGGAGAAAGTTGAACAAAAAAATTATCAACACTTGTACAGAATACAGATAGCTTATAAAAGCCTAAGTTCCACCTGCATCACTATCCGGAAGTAAGTTGATGGCCAGTTATAGACAGTCTATGTTAATCAATAATGATGAAATGAAGAACTTTAGTGATGAATGTAAAGAATCACATCATAACCATACGTCCCAGACCTTGGTGTCGCAAATTGTCATATTAATGTCACATGAAAGAGTGGAAGCACAATGTAGAAGATTCTCATAGATACAAGCAACAAAAGACACAAATTCAAACTAAGGACCATAAACACAATTCTCGCCGTAAAAGAAAGACCATAGCAAATTCATCTAGAAATGAACAATGTAGCAGTTGTTTTTATCAATTTACCTGCCCTTCTTCGTCTGAAGTGGCCAAGCAGTATCATCAAATCCCTGTGAGAGAACCTTCTGTAGTTGAACCCTAGAATTAAATTAAGTAATTTAAGGATTAACACTCAACTAACAAACTAAGTAGATCATTCAATCAACTAAGCAACAATTCCAATTAGTCAAGAGAAAATGAATTGAGATTTACTTTCCGCTCCCTATCAAATCATCTGAATTAACAGTATTGCTATTCCACACAACAACGTTGATCTCTCGCAACCCTTCAATGAGCGTAAACACAAATTTCTCTTGAAACGTAGGGTTTTTTCCACCATCTACATAAAAAATAGCAGAACAACAGCATGAATCACATCAAAATTCACTAAAAATGAAAGTAAACAGATATAAATCCATTCAGTAGCCTTCAATTTGTACCTGTACATGTACGAGTACGGAATTTAGAACTGCCGTATTCAAGGCAAACATACGGATCTTGCCTTGAAATCCATTCAGTATCCTTCAATTTATTACAAGCAACAACTACAAAAACGAGAATTCAAAGCAAATAATGAAAAGTAATTCATAAAATCTCAGTATTTTTGCTATAGTTGAATGAAGTTCGTACCAGTAACTTCAAGTAGTTGGCCTTGGATGCCATATGGTATCGACATAGAAGTAGAAGAAGACAAAGACGACAATGAGTAGGAATTTGGGTTTAAAACTAGCAGAGAGAAAAACTAAGGAGGGTTTCTATTTTATAAGGAAAACAAATCAACCAATAGGAGGTTTCGTGTTCATTTCTTTGACTTATATAAAAAGAAAAAACTCGGTTAATTTAACTAAAAGTATTTGGTTGACCAGAACAGAGAATGCGCGTTACAAATTGATAGCGTCAACGACTAAAATATTTACAATGGATAATTTTACTAAAAATCTAAAATAGACAATTTTATCTCTTACAAGTCAAGAAACATACGGTGAGGACAAAGGACAAAGGACAAAGTATACGAGGAATAGAGCCAGATTCAAAATTTAAATTTTATGAGTTCAGCTTTTTAAGATATTAGCTTTGGACATTTTTTATTTTTTTTGGTTTTCCACCTAATGTTCGATATCCATATTGGAGTCTGATTAAATTTGGATTCACGCCCAGTGGCGGAGTTAGAATTTTCGTTAGGGGTGTTCATACTTTAGAACAAGTAAAAAAATAAACCTTGTTGGTTAAATTATCAAAACGGAACTATAACTTATGTTCTATTTTTTAACTTAAAACAGAACTAAAAAAAATGCCTAAGTCTGGGTTCGAGAACCCAGGCCTCTAGGCGGATTTGAACCGCCTTAACCATTGGGCTATTTGTTTTTACTATGTCAAGGGTGTTCAATATTAATATATATCCAAAAATATAGGTATTTAACATATGAACTCACAAAAATTTCCGACAAAGGTTGTTCATCTGACCTCCCTTAACTAGGTATAGCTCCGTCCCTATTCGCACCGGAAAGTCCCACATTGGGGGATAAACTGATCCCTAACTAAGGTGATTTCGTTTCCAATGAGACTCAAACTCGAAACCTCTTAGTTAATGATGAATGGGTACGTATCACTCCACCATAACCTCTGTTGGTAGCTTTCAACATGTTATTGTTAAAAATTATATGTTCATATCTACTATTTATTATAATTTAAATAAATTTGATATAATTGTCCACATAAAAATTCGATGATCCCTGACGAAGAGTATACAGATAATCAACTATGTATAGGACATCACCCCATGCATATGAGAATATGGATAGTAGACGAGTCATCGTGAGTTTACTTTTACAACATTCCTAGCAATTTGGTGCAATTGTACTTATTGAACAAGTATTCAAATGACTATGTTTGACGCATTCTATGAAAGATGATGCCATACATATAGGTTGGTTTGAAATTAGTGATATACAATTTATGTAGTCGAAAAATATTTAATGATATTTTAAATAAAATGAAAATTATTTTAAAAATAATTTAAAATAGCTATGATTTACTAGAAATTATATTCAGAAGTAAAGTCTGAAGAAGTTGTCTTTGTGTATTTCAAGAGTCACTAATGAACGCATCATGCATTTGGATAGAAAAGGAAAACTTAGCCCCAAGTATATTTGTCTCTATCCAATTCTCAAGAGAGTTGGGTTTGTGGCATATCGACTTGCACTATAATCAGAGTTGTCGTGAGTGCACCCAATATTTTATGTATCAATGTTGTATCAACGTTTTTACGACCCAAGTCATGTTATTGACACGCACAAAATAGAAGTATATGACACTTACAAGGAAGTCCTTGTACTCATAGACTTTGGGGTGTACAAAATCGAACCAAACCACAAATTGAGTTAAACTGGAAAAAAAATCCGATTAGTGGTTTGGTTTGACTTGGTTTAGTATTGAAAAAAAAACCCGACTATATTTGGGTTGATTTGGTTTTAACTAAAAAAAAAAAACCGAGACCAAACCAACCCGACATTATATATATAATTTTAAAATTTTATTTTATACATAAAATATTTACTTTGATATAATTTTTAAATATTTCTTATATTTTTTCATAGTTTTTATCTTTTAATATATTATTTCAAGTTTTAAACTTAGAATTCTGAATGGTCCAATAAAGATTATAGTACACAGATGTTGGTAATTATAATAAAGCTTAAATCAAAATCAAATTAATACTAATGCAAAAAGAAAATCAATTCAATACTAAGAATGACAATAATAGTGAATATTTGTTCTTTAGTTTTACATTGGTTTAGACAATTAAAATACATAATCTAATTTTAATTTCCTTTAATATTTAGTCATCTAACTAATACTTATTAAACTTATTTTAGCATGATATAGTACTTTTAAATTATGATCATTTTCATTATAACTTGTTAATTTGCAATATTTGTTTCACGCGATTTCATTATTGTTATTTTTGTTGGATATTTTAGTGTCATTAATCAATTTTTTTTTTTGTGTTATTTTTTTTAAGAAACACCTTAGATAGTTGTATTTTGGTAGGACTAAAGAAATATTTGAAGTACAAGTAAATTATATGTTTGTATGAATACTTTACCGGAAAAATCCAAAAAAATCCGAAAAAACCCGAGGTTGAAAAATCCGAGTTTTATTGGTTTGGTTTAGTTTATAAAGTTAAAAATTCGACACAAATAATTTGGTTTGATATTTAAAAACCAACCCGAGCATGTACACACCCCTACTCATATAGACACACAAAGTTAGTAAGCTTCAGATTAAGGAGATTGCATCAATAAAAGTCGTGTGAAGTAATCATTCAACTGAGGATGCTACTTAATTGAGAGTAAAAATCAAAACAATTAGTATCCAAACTAAGCAAAAAAAAACAAGGATTGTTAATTAATGCGAAAACGAATCAGTCGTAATGTTCCTATCACATATTTGATTGAATTTAATTTGTCAAAAAATAGAAGTAGATAGAAAAATAAAAGTTGAATATGGCGACCTAGAAATTGAGTGTTGCAACAACTTTAATTTAGTCAGGCAAGACTATTTTTTTTTACATATTAATTGAGTAATCGGTAATATGCCTTGTCTTTTTAAAATTTAAATTTCTTTATATCAACATGTATTTTGTGGGAAACTTGAGATTTTCATTAAGAAGATTTAAAATATTAAAAAATAAATACACTAGAGAATCCAAAAGTATTATTAATCTTACGTATTTAATATAAGAAAAAATTTTCCACCAAAGAAGATTTAAATGAACACCTTACTCTCATTTCTCAAGCTCGGCCCTACCTGCCCTATTTATGTTTAAATGTTCCTCTGCCTCGTCCCATTAAAATTTTGTCCATTATATGAATTCTCCAAATTCATGTTACTCAATCTAATTACTTTAGAAGATTTATTATGATTAAATTATTTTTATTAACCATATATATATCCATTGCTGCACATTTATTAGCATAAACTAGCATGGCTATAAGAACTTCACCATTTGTTTGAAAAGTCAACTTCATGATAATATGTTATTCTAAATCTTGCAAGATGTCTACATTGATCTCATCTTCCACAAAGAATCAAATCTTCCCATTTAGATTAAAAATTTGCATGTTTCACTCCTAATCACTTCTTATATTTTTAGATATGTCTAGCATCTTCAAAGAGGTCTATAAGAGCAGGGGCGAATCCATATATATTGTATTGGGTGCTCAAGCACTTATTGACCTCGATAGAAATTTTGTATATGCATATAGAAATTATTGAAAATTTGATATAATGTATTTGTGAGCACCCATTAAACAAATGGCTAATGGGTGCTTTGGCTCTCAAGCTGATGAAGTCTGTGCTAATACCCTTGATGTGAGGGTTAGAATCTGTTGGAACTCATGATCACCGACTGGCAGTACCAAGAATGAAGAAAGCGAATGAAGAAGATGAGCTTTATTCGGACACGGGTTGAGGGCCTTATTCTGGAATAAACGTCTTTTGGGCCTGATATTTTATCTTTGGGTTTCATCCCATCTGAAGCACACAAATGCCATTTCAGCAGCCCATTTCAATATACAACTTTGCTTATATTATTTCACATTGTATAGGAAAAGATTTTTTTAGAATAGGATGAGCTGTAAAGTATATGGTCAGAGTTGGTTACCTACTTCTTTGAATTTGACATTCTAGTCTTACTTTACATGGATAAGTAAGCAACTCTTTGTACAGTTGAAGTGATTTTGCTTGGTACTGCCAGTCGGTGATCATGAGTTCCAACAGAATCCTAGCATAACCAAAGTCTTTTTTTTAATTGAAAAAAGGTAAAGTGAAATTATTTTCTTACATATTTACTCTTCTTTTTGTACCTTTTCACTGCTATTTGCTTACTATCTTTTTTTCAATTTATTATTTTTCCACGGGAAAATGTGCTAGTACCCCTTAGACTATGATTGAAATCTCAAAGACATACATTCACTAAACTAAGGTCCTATTACACTCCTGAACTCTCTTTTTTGTAATTTTGTGCACCTTTTTGGCTTAGGTGGCATCCAAATATCTCTCACACATCTCAATTGCGTGGAGTCACGGAGTGTGCCACGTAAGACAATAGGTGTACAAAATTACAAAAAAAAAAAAGTTCAGGGGGTAATAGGATATTAGTTTAGTTAAGATGTGTCTCTGAGATTTTGGTTATAGTCTAGGGGGTACTTGTGCCTTATCCCTTTTTCCACTTCTTTATTTTTCATATTTCATTTACTAACTAAACTGTAAAAATACTTGTAGACTTTAGAAGGAAATCCTTTTTGGCAAGCGACTTTAGCCATGACATACCTTTAAATCGTGGATCTACCGCTGAATAAGAACATTCGATATAAACTTATAATGTGTGTGTAGCATTTAAATTCTATAAAAGACCCTAATATTTTAGAAGAGGTTTTTAACCTCATTTAAGAATAGTGGCATGATTCTGGTAGAGTGTAAAGAGTTAGAACTACCCAAAGACTGGGGAGACAAGTCTTCTTCTTGTCTCCAATTTTCTTATTAAATTCCTCCTAATTGTCTTTTACTATCTTTTGTTCGTTACTTGTTGATCAGGATTCTTGTATTGCCCTAGTGAGAGACAATATCATTAAGAGCTTTCAAAGGAGAGTACTTTTTTCTATAAGTAGCAGCTACTTGTCCACGGATTTATAAAGTCACGTTAGCCATTTCATTGCATGGTGTTAACCACCAATTACAAGATTATCTGAAATTGAGACATGTCTTTCAGGATATATATGTAATTTCTTTCTCCATTTCATTCGCATCCTCATATATTGTTGTTCTCCATTTCTTTAATTTCATGCTCCCCTATATTAGATGCAGTTCCTTCTATGACATCATGCCTCTAATCTATCCTCATCTATTTGATCGATCAGGAGATTAGTTGGTTGACTGTCATCATGATCAATTCGATTAGAAGACTTTTCAATTTCCTTCTCCGTGTCATAAACTACTTGCTTTAATTTGGTTTTGAAAACTATATTCAACCCAACCCTTATTAGTCATGGAGCTCTCTTGTTTGCATTCTATCTCATTGTCTTGTGCATCATTATTGTTGTCAACCAGATCGTTATATATGGGGGTCATAACCACCCCTTTTAGACTGGAATTAATTAACATTTATATATTATCTGATTATTGTTGTTGTGTTCCTTGATTTTTCTCCCTATGCCATTAGAAATAATATAATCCATCTGTCTAGATCTCCTTAAAAGCCTGGTCATTGAGCCCTTTCTGGCTGGTATTGTTGCTATCTTTACTCTCTTATATCATCTTCATGGATCACTTTGCATTCATAAATATTGTGGCCTTGTAGTTTAATTTGCATTCCCTGCAATATTTAGGTAAATAATCGTATTTGAATATTAATCCATATATATTGTCCTTATTGCTCCTGAATTCTCATTCAAACATGTTCAGGAAGATTAGCGATTAGGTTCATTAAAAGCTTTACCTTTGTACCAACTAGGTCGAGTTTATTGATTGTGGTCATATCCAAATGCAACGGGGTTCCAACTACCGATGCTAATGAAAATAACGACTCTTTTATGTAGTAAGTGGGTAAAAGGTTTGGGAAAGATATCCAAGCCATGGCTTTTATGGTCTCTTTCTCCGGCTTAAAACAAGAGTGGTAAATCAATGGACGCATTAGGTACGACCAACTATCTTATGACTTCCTTGTTTAACAAAAAAAGCTTGAACATATTGGCCCTATTGTGATTTCTAGGATTTTTGAGAATTATTGTTAACTATCACATTGCATTAATGAGTGACATAACCCAGTGAAAGAGTCATGATTTTCATTAAGGGCATTCAATATTTAACGAAGTAAACAAAGACAGAAACCAAGGGAGTCAACATCTTAAAGACGCAATCAAGAGATTAGAAGTGTGCGATCTCTCTAACAGCTTAAGCTTGTAGACGAGGTGACCACACAATTCAATATTGCACCACGACAGATAGAGGTCTTGGAATCAAGTCTCACTGGCCACCACCCATTCTCATATATATTTTTCATGTACTTGACCCATTAAAAGGAATCAGGTTTACACGTGAGAGGGCGTGTTGAAGACATAATTAAGTAATTAGACGTGTTTTTTTTTAACGACTAGTACTTTTAGATGAGATGGTCACACAATTCATGATAAGAATTTAGGTCCAAAGTTTGCAACACAGCCTCACTACATGAACATAGCAAGATCAAGCAGAATTCCAAATCTCCATATTTTGTCAAAATCATTAATTATTACAACTGAAAAATTAAAAAAACTCAACCAAAAAGCGGAGCCTCGAGGCTAATGAAAACCTCTCTTCTGTGATTCACATTTTCACAATGTTTTTCATGCAATAACATGCATATGAAGTTTTATCTACAAACTATCCCTATAAATGGTAGGACAATCATTCGAAACAACGTTCTCTATCATGTAAGAGCATTAAAGCCCTGCACACACACCCCTAACGCGAGCCTTACACACCAGGACATCACAAACACATGGCATTGACAAACTTCTATAACTTCAGTTCCAAATCAACATTTCCTTCTACTTCAGTATGAAAGTCACTTCCACGAGTTCCTTCTCGATCAATCTGCACCTTTGCAGATTGGATGAATCCGAGGATGGGTTGTTGAACTGATATGCTTAGACCAGAAGGACGCGTATGCTCTGCAGCAGCTACCTGTGGATTAAACACGTTCGGAAGGTAGTGAAATCGAGATAAAAAAGCAGAGTACATGAACAAGAGTATAAATGCTCAAGTCCTTTAGTCTCACCCGAGAGGGAACATAGTGGAATAGCTGAACGCATTGTGGGGCTTAATCAGTTAAAGAATGTGAGAAAGCTGCTGCTGGAGGAGCTAATCTGAGAAAATCTCCATTGAGAGCTTTTGACTTTGAGATAACTGCTCTGTAAAAATGCCAAATGACTAAATATTAGTCTCTCGAGTATTAGAGCTAAACAATTTCCAGGTAAGATATAAAACCTTTTAAGCACATTTCCCTCTTCTACATTGACTGAGCACTTGTTGCTGCAGGAAGTGGATTCGTTTGATCTGGATACAGGGGCAACACAACACTTTTTGCATCGAAATGAAGGGACAGACGGGTATTCTGGAGAGAACGGATAGGGCCTTTTCACGCCAGCCATCTATATTACATCACCAACATTCCGGTGACCATCGGCAAAATCTATTTATTACAGTAACTTTTATAATTTAGAAGTAAAAAAAAAACTCAGATTAACTCTAACCAATCACCGCCAAACAACCCACGTCAAACATAAAAAAATAATTCACTTGATTTTTCAAGGAAAACATATGTATAATCATATCATATCTATATCATATCATATTATATTATAAGTAGGGATGTACAGGCCAAATCGTAAAGTCAAACTGAACCGACGAATCAAATCAAACCGAAAAAAAAGACCAATTTGTGGTTTGATTTGGTTGGTTTGGAGGTTGAAAAAAAACCCGACCACTCTTGGTTTGGTTTGATATTAAAAGAAAAAAAAGTCAAACCGAACTCAAATCAAACCGACATAATATATATATTTTTATTTATAGATAACAAAAATTATTTATCGCGCTGCCGGGAGAAAAGAAGAAAAGAGATTTTATAAATCGAAACGAAAGTATGATAAGTTAGATACTTGCCACAAATGTGAGAGATTTGGCCATTATGCAAAAGGAAAAGATTAAGAACTTTGACATAGAAGATAATATTAAGGATTCTCTTTATAAGATTATGTTTAATTCTGATTCGGAGAAATCAGAAACAGGTTATAGTAACCAGGAAGAATCTTCTACGAGTGAGGATCTTAAAGCTCTTCAGCAGGAAGATTATATGTCTTCGGAAGATGAGTGTTTACCTTGCCAACAAGGGTTGGAATGCGATAAGGAAGGGGAAGAAGATGATCTTTATAAGATCTATTCCCAGTTCAAAGAACTAAGTATCAATGTCATTGATAATGACAAGATAATTGAGCTTATACAAAGTATAAAGGATCCAGACATAAGAGCTCAAATTATTGATAAGATCGGAAGTACATCTACCTCTGATCAACATCATATCAAGGAAGAAATTCCTACAAAAGAAGGCTCATATAACATGGCAGAGGTTAAACACCTCCTACTCAAAAGAAAGAAGCTTATAAGCTCTCCTACTACAATTAGTGATCTGAAATAGGAGATTAATAATCTCAAGGAAGACATTCATTGTCTTAAAGAAAAAAATGTCCTCATTGAAGTCAAACTCGATAATATCGAAAGTCTAAAAGACCTGGGTAATAACTCAGAATCGTCTTCGTCTCTGGAAGGGGAGAATAATAACCTTGATTTTATGAGAAATCTTTATCTCAAAATTGATAAAAGAGATTTTTTGCAGAGTCTTAAAGCTTTTACGTCTCAAAATTTGTATACTAAAATTACTTTTCTTATAGACTATAATTATAAAAAGGAATTTACTGCCCTTATTGATAGTGCTGCAGATTTAAATTGTATTCAAGAAAGATTAATTCTTTCAAGATATTTTCATAAAACTACCCATAGCCTTCGTTCTGCAAATGGTAGCAAAATGGGTATTGAATTTAAATTGCCTAAAGCTTTTATTTGTAAAGGGAAAAATTGTATTCCTCAAATCTTTGTTTTAGTCAAAGATATCACTAATCAAATTATTTTGGGAGTCCCTTTTATAAATGATATCTTTCCTCTTACCCATTGGAATAATGAAAAAATTATTGGAACTTGGAATGGAAAACCTTTTATATTAGAATTCATTACCAAGCTTTTTACAAGGATGATAAATGATTTAACCTCAAAACTAATTTTAAAAAATAAACAGGTCAGTTTTATAAAAGGAGAAATTAATAGTATTGAGATTGATAATATTTTACAAAATCCTAAATTACAGGCAAAAATTGCTAGTTTAAAAAATCAGTTCTCCCTTGATATATGTGGAGATCATCCTAATGCCTTTTGGAACAGGAAAAAACACGTAGTTAGCCTCCCTTATGAGGATAACTTCGTTGAGGATAATATTCCTACTAAGGCAAGACCTTGCCAGATGAATGTAGATTATCTGGAGTTATGCAAGAAAGAAATTGATTCCTTGCTTCAGAAAGGCCTTATCAGGCATTCTAAGTCCCCATGGTCATGTACGACGTTCTATGTTAATAAACATGCGAAACAAGAAAGAGGAGCGCCTCGTTTGGTAATCAATTATAAACCACTCAATAAAGCACTTAAATGGATCAGGTACCCTATCCCTAATAAAGATGATTTATTGGATAGAGTTTATGATGCTATTATATTTTCTAAGTTCGATTTGAAATCAGGTTATCGGCAGATTCAGATAGCTAAATCAGACCGGTTCAAAACCGCTTTTAATGTTCCCATGGGACAATATGAGTGGAACGTTATGCCCTTTGGCTTAAAAAGCGCTCCATCCAAATTTCAAAAAATTATGAATGATATTTTCTTGCCTTATACTAATTTCATAATAGTCTATATAGATGATATTCTAGTATTTTCCAAAATATAGAAACTCATTTTAAACATCTTGAATTATTTAAAAAGATTATTATTCAAAATGGCTTAGTGATATCTAGTCCAAAAATGGCTTTATTTCAAACAAATGTTAGATTCTTAGGCCATAATATTGAAAGGGGTAATATCAACCCTATTAATAGAAGTATTGAATTTGCATCCAAATTTCCTGATATTATGACTAATAAGACTCAATTGCAGAGATTCCTTGGAAGCCTTAACTATATTGCTCCCTTCATAAAATATCAAGCAAAAGATACGACTATTTTATACGACAGGCTTAAGAACAATCCAAAAGCCTGGTTGAATGATCATACTGAAGCAGTTAAGAGGATTAAGGCGAAGGTTAAAAACCTTTCTTGTCTAACGTTGGCTAACCCAAATTGGGAAAAGACGGTGGAAACCGATGCTTCAGATATAGGATATGGTGGTATCCTGACGCAATATTGTCCTGATAATAAACGACATTATATTGTTCAATTTTATTCAGGAAAATGGAATACAGCTCAGAAGAATTATGCCACTATAGCTAAAGAAATTTTGGCAATAGTGAAAAGTGTTCTAAAATTTCAAGGCGATCTTTATAATCAAAAGATTTTAATAAAGACTGATTGCCAAGCTGCTAAATTCATGTTTAATAAAGATTGTAAACATAATGTATCCAAACAAATGTTTGCTAGATGGCAAGCTTTATTAGCACCATTTGATTTTGAAATCCATTATAAGAAAGGATCAGATAATAGTCTGCCTGATTTTCTTACTAGAGAATATTTAAATTAACTAAGTGTTCTTCTTTTCAAGATGAGACCGTCATCGCCCCCACCTCCAAGAAGGGTATGAGGAGGAAGAACATGTACAAGAAGAGGAGGTCATATCCTCGCACAAATGGGAAACAAACAGTTGGTAGCAGCAAATATTACTTCCACCAGCGGTCTTAATACAGACCATCCCATGTACAAAGAATTCATGGATTTTATGCAATCCAAAAAAGAGAAGGATAATAATCCCCCGGCTTATTCCACAGTCCTTATGGACGATGAGAATACGGAAGTATTCGATTTAAGTGATAAAAGAGAAGTTATACTTCTTTTAGAAAATACTGATTTGAAATGGAAGACTGATCCATGGCAGGTAATGTCCAGATATCTAGATACAATTTGTTATACTACAACTGCATCTAAATACACGATGCACTATGAGATGATACTCTCAGCTACAGTGTCGGGTGAATTCCAACATTTCTACCCGGCAAATACAAGAAAAGTTTATAACTTTTCCAAAATTGTAATTAAAAAGATTGTAACTCCTGAAGAATGGGGAATGAGTCCCTTGAAAGAAATGAATTATATCCATCCTGAGCAAAATGTCGCAGTAAAATATAACTACTGGGATTATGTTGATAGCTTTAATAAAGCTCTGTCACACGAAAATGCTAATAAAAAGCATTCATGGTTCATAAAGATATGTTCTAATGTATTCAACAGGCACATTCCAAATTGGTTTTGCAAATGGTGGACTTCATATGATCCTTCGATGAAAATACTACCAGAACAATACAGGAGATTATACTCGGAATGGGTAGACGTATCCCATAAACTTATCAGTTTGCAAATGGGAAAATGCATAAGTACCTCCCCAGCCTATGCCCAAAATTCCTGAGATACACCTAACCTTTACTAAGGTCCTATTACCCCCCCAAACTTATTTTATATATAATTTTCTACCCTTTTTCGGCCTACGTGGCACTATCCTTGAAAAAATTGTCAACACGCGCTGGGCCCACAAGATACTGCCACGTAGGCCGAAAAGGGGTAGAAAAATATATATAAAATAAGTTCGGGGGGGGGGGGGTAATAGGACCTTAGTAAAGATTAGGCGTGTC
>JAJOOS010004916.1:0-15753 GCA_029582725.1 Solanum chiquidenum
TGTGACAATAAATATAGAGATTTTCTCAAATTTCTTCACTGTCTTGGTGAGGGTGAATAAGGAGCATAAAGATACTACGTTGACAATGTTTTCTCTCTGTCTTTATTTACTAATCAAAGAATTTTTCGTTGTTTGGATACTTAAAAGCCAAAGAAGAAGATTTTTAAATGGGGATTAGTGGTTTGCTATAGTTAAGATTTGAATTTGAATTATATAATTGTGCATGGGTTTGCAAGTTAGTGGGGGAAATGAGAGATAAGAACGTGCGGTTTTTCTTTCTTCTTTTAAATTTTAACTTTTTAATTTAATTATTATTAATAACTTCCAAACAAAGAAAGTCATAATTTGCATTTTTTTTAAAAAAATCAGATTTTAAAAAGGAAAACATACGTTACTTTGTATATCTTTATATTTATTAGTTTATATTTTCAATTTTTGATGATTTATGTTTTTTAAAGTTTTTTTAAGTGGTTGCAAATTTTTATTTTTATTTTTATTTTTAGATTCTTAGATTTTAAATTAATTCTTTTTTTGTGGTGAGTTCTTTTTACAGATTTTCTATTAATTTTAAAAATGAATGAAAAATAAACTACCCCATTTCTACAACTAACTATTAATTGACCATTTTAACTTTTTCTTTTTTACAATAAGTTTTTTAATTTTTTTAATGGCAATTATTGTTTTTTTAAAATCAGTTTTTTAATAAATAATTATTGTTTTTTTGTGGTGCTGACACGTGGCACTTTTTCTTCTCCTTTTATATATAGATAGATGTGTATTATTATTTACCAATAAGAGTGTTATGTACAAAACTCTTGATCAGTTGGAGCATCAAGCCTCACAACTGGATAACAAACTATCCTACATTACAAAGGTTGATGATCTTATGGATAGAAATTCATAGTATCTAACTTCTTTGCTAGCTTGATCTTCATGAAATTTCGAACGTGGATCTCCTGGATAATTTGTCGCATCATGGTTTTCGTCTGTTTCTGGCCTTCAAAAAACACCCTGGAGTTCTATATTGGGAATGGTTCATAATGTCAGGGTGGATCTGGAGCAAGCTGCTACAATGACAGGGTATTATAGATATTATAAAGAGATGTTTGTTGTACAAAATTACTTTTAAAAAAATGTCTGTTGTGAAGCAAAATAAGATGACACCAATTAGAAAGTTTATGATGTTAGGATGGAAAGTGGAAACACGATTGTGTTTTGAATAGTTGAATGAATGTAATTATCCTTTTTATGATCGAGAGAAAGAGTTAATTTTTTCTTTGACAGTATACAAATATAATAAAATACAAGGTAGAGTCAAAATAGATTAAATGTATGAGTATCGCTTGATACCCAAGTCAGGTTTCAATGATTCAAATGATAATAAACTCAATGACAGTGTTCTTGGAAACAATTTAGGAATGAACTATTTGAGGCGGCAATGTACCTCAAAAAACTACTAAATGTCAGTGAAGAAGTGATTTTGGTATTAAACTTATGAATATAGAACTTGTTACATCAGTTATGAATAATCGAACATATATAGATCTTCTTCATCAAGAAAATATTTCACTAGTAATGCTGCAATAACAATCAAACAAGTGAATCTCAAATCAATGAGCAAGAACATGACATTAATGAATAATATTATGTAGTATTTTTGTTGTGGGTCTTTCTTTTAAATCGAATATAATTGGAATCCAGCAATTATATATATTTATTCAATATACATCCAACTAATCTATTAGCTTCATTCAAATGTTTACGTCTATTAACTTCATTTTGATGTTTAGGTCTAGGAGTGACAAATGGACGGATTGGGTTGAACTTAGGCAAGTTAAATTGGGTTATGTCAATAATTGGGCCATGATTCTGATAAGGATAAGAATGTAGAGTCCTAGTACGTTAGTATGTTTGAGTCATATACATAGTTAGTTCCTCTTCTCTTTAGGTCTCTTATGTTCAACAGACTCCCTTATTTTCTATACTTGTTCATGTATAAATACCACACATTGTATCAATAATACTCACATTTTCATAATCATATACAACTCTTATATGGTATTAGAGCGTTTAGTTATGCTTACCTAGACCTTGCCAACTATCTCTTTTGATAATTTCAGATTCTATGTTATTTTTGTTGATCATTTCATGAAATATACTTGGATGTTTCATCTCAAATCCAAATCAGACGTTAAGGAAATTTTCATTAATTATGTTCTAATGGTTCAAAACCAATTTCAATTGAGAATTAAAACGTTATACATTGATGGGGGAGGTGAACGCATTGGCCTTAAATCCACTCTCTTGAATTATGGGATCCAGCATCTTATAAGTCTTCCATACACTCCCTAACTACTTGAGACTGTCGAAAGAAAACATCGCCACTAGGGGCGGACCCACATGGAGTCCGCCGGGTGCTCGAGCACCCATTAACCTCGTATCGGAATATATATATATATATATCTATGTAGAAATTAAGAGGTATTTGTATAAAATTAACATAGAGCACCCAATGAATAAATGATTTGATTGGCCCATTGGCTCTTGGGTGGGTTCTTAGGACTCTTTTAGTGTTGTTGAGCCCAAGTTCGAATCTCATTGATAACATGTAACTTTTTATATTTTTGACTCTGCCACTTTCAGAGCACCCACAACCTTAAAATTTTAGATCCACCACTGATCGTCACGTTGTGGACACCGCTTTAACTCTTCTTTACCATGCTTCTATCCCTTTCAAATTTTGGTCTCTCGCATTCCAATCTGTAGTCTACCTCATTAACAAGCTGCCAACACCACTTCTTTGTCTTAAATCTCCATTTCAGTGTCTCTTTAATACTACTCCAAACCCTCTTAAACTAAGGGTATTTGGTTGTCTTAGTTATCCATGGTTAAAGCCCTACATGTCAACCAAACTTGATCCCAAGTCCAATCCTTGTGTGTTCATGACATATTCCACTGCCACAAATAGTTATGCTTGCCTAGACCTTGCCACTTTAAAATTCTATATCTCTAGGCATGTCGTATTCGATTAACATATATTTTCATTCACAACCAACTATCCTCAGTTCTCTCATCCACGAGTCTCGCACATGGAAACATGGTTGTGTCCAAATGACCCCTCTAGCCCTTTCTCTGCCTCACAATATTCTTCACCTCCTGTTGTTGCAGACCTAATTCCAATTCCTACTACTACTGATTTGGTTAATTCCATGTCTACTCATGGATCGCACACTCAAGTCCATTAGGATGACGTGCCAACTGACTCTACTGTACGTTCTCATGCACACTCTTTATCTTTTTCTCCTTCTCAAAATAGCAGTCCATATGTATCTCCACGACCAACTCCCAAAACACCATCAAATAGAATGGTCACTAGGTCTCAAAATAATATTTTCAAACCCAAAGTAATTTTTACTTACAACCTCCACCGTAAAACACCTTCTGTTTACCCCAAATACCTTCAGTCAAACATCCAAATATCCTGAATGGCAGGCTGCTATGACAGAAGAACACATAGCCTTATTTAAAAATAAAACTTGGTCATTGGTTCCATCTACTCCCTCTCAAAACGTAGTTGGGTGCAAATGGGTGTTTCGTGTCAAACACAAGCTTGATGGATCGATAGAGCGTTATAAATTCAAATTAGTGGCAAAAGGATTTCATCAACGTCCTGGAATTGACTTCCATTCCACCTTCAACCCAGTTATTAAAACCATAACTACTCACTTCATCTTGTTCCTAGATGTGTCTCTTAAATGGACGTTACGTCAGCTTGACGTTAACAATGCCTTTTTACAGGGTACTCTTCATAATGTCATTTTCATGCAACAACCACCTGGATTTGTAGATTCCTGATTCCCAATCACATGTGTAAACTAAAAAAAACTATCTATGGATTCTGCTAGTCACCACGAGTATGGTATACTGAAATAAAGAAGTTTCTCTTATCATGTGACTTTGCTCGTTCCAAATCTGATGATTCTTTATTCATCAAATGGTCTCCTAATTCTCCAATTATTGTTATGATCTATGTTGATGATATTGTTGTTACATGCTCGTACAACTCGCAAGTCTATGCAACAATTAAGTTGTTGGGTGATAGATTTTCAATTAAGGATTTTGGTCCTTTACATATTTTTTCTAAGTGTTGAAGTTATACAACATGTCATGGATTGACTCTCACACAAAGTAGCTTCATTGCGTACATACTCAGCAAGTTCAATAAGTGTTAGCTTAATTGCAGGAATCACTGAAGATTCGAGGATTGAGATGAACTGCTGAAGAACAATTAGAAGAAAAGAGAAGAATTAGAGAAAAAGAGAGATTTAGAGAAAAAAACAATGATCTGTATATTGATGATCTGAAGTGTACATATGAGAGTGTTTATACACAACTGTAGTGTAGTGACTTATTCAGCCTAATTCTCAACTAACTTCCTGATCGACTAACCAACTCTATGAGCAGTAATGGAACAATAATGAACAGTAATTGTGTAACTAACTAACTAATTGTTAGTTATAACAGAATCTGCTGACATGGCCAATACTAAGCCTAATTAGGTGATTAGTGTAACAATACTCCCCTCCTGAAAGAGATCCTTGTCCTCAGCGATCAAAACCAGGGAATCTGACCTTCAATGCCTGATAGAATATCCAAGTAGCATCATCAGCAGACAAGTCTTCCCATTTGACCAATACTTGGACCATAGCCTTGCCACCCTTCTTGACCATTCGCCTCTGAAGAATACTCTCAGCAGCGGGACAAAGTGGGTGGGCAATGTCAATGACAGGATGTAATGAGACATGAGTAGGCAATGCAAAACACCTCTTCAATAATGAGACATGCACAGTGGGTTGGATTTTGATAGAATCAGGAAAGCAAAGAGTGTAAGCCACTGGTCCCACCTTCCTCAAAATCTGAAATGGACCATAATACTTGGCTGCCAACTTATGAAAAGAGTGGCCAGAAACAATACTCTGCTTATAGGGGTGGATCTTGTAGTACACCCAGTCACCAACCTCAAAAACCCTGTCACTCTTGTGTGAATTAGCCTGTTGTTTCATTCTCAACTGGGCCCTCCGCAAATGATGTTTCAGGAGCTCCAACTTCATCTCCCTGTGAAGTAATGTATCATCAACTTCAGCAGAAGCTAATTCACCAGGAAGATATGGCAAGTGTAGTGGATGAGGCCTCCCATAAAGTGCCTCATAGGGAGTTGTTCGAATAGCACTATGAAAGCAAGTGTTATACCAATACTCAGTCATACCTAGGCAAGAGAACCAAGTATTAGGTTATTCACTACAAAAACACCTTAAGTAAGTCTCCAAGCTCCTATTCAGCACCTCAGTTTCGCCATCAGACTGAGGATGGTATGCTAAAGAAGTGTTCAACTGGACCCCTTGTAGGTTGAAAAATTCCCATGCAATTTAACCATTGTATTGCTACTGACTGAGCAGTGTAAGGGTGTTTCAAGAAAGAAAATGAGCATATTTACTTAGTCGATCCACAACCACCAATATGACCTCATAACCCTTGGATTTGGGAAGACCGTCAATGGAATCCATGTTAATTTGAGACCAGACCACTTCAGGAATAGGTAGTGGTGGTAATAGACCTGGATAGGCAGCTAGATCAGATTTATTCTTCTGGCAAGTGTCACACTTTTGAACAAAAATTAACTTTACATCAGATCGGATACCCTTCCAGTAAAATAGAGTCAAGAGCCTCTTAAGAGTAACTTCTACACCTGAATGTCCTCCCTGTGCAGAATGGTACCAAAAATAGATGATATCAGATCTTAACTGAGGCACCTTACCGACTAGTAGCTTCCCCTTTCTTCTGAGCTGGTTATTTTGCCAAGTAAATTGTTTATGGCAGTGTGGATTAGCTACCAATGTTGTAATGAGAGTCCTTAATTTAGGACCTGCATCCCAGCTAGATGATATAGCTTGAGGGAGATCAGAAGAAGTATAAGAGAGTATCAAGGTCATTAACTCAGCACCTTGCACCCTGGACAAGGCATCAACCACTTTGTTTTCTACCCCCTTTTGTACTCAATGACATAGTCAAATGGCATGAGCTTAGTGAGCCACAACAACTGTGAATTAGTGTGTAATTTTTGTTCTAACAGATACTTCAAAGCCTTTTGATCAGTTCGGATAACAAATTTTTGGTTTAACAAATAATGTGACCACTTGGTCACATCATGTACAATAGCCAGCAGTTCCTTATCATACACATAGAGTGTTGCATGCCTAGGTGAAAGCCCTTTACTAATGAAAGCAATAGGGTGACCCTCCTGCATTAGTACAACACCAATCCCAAATCCACTAGCATCAGTTTCCACGATGAACAACTTGTTCATGTCAGGTAATGACAACACTGGTGCCTTAGTCAATGCATTCTTAAGTTGTGCTAGTGCCATGGAAGCCTCTTCATTCCACTGGAACTTGTCCTTCTTCAAAAGATCATTCAGTGGTCTTGATATAGCACCAAATCCTTGGATAAATATTCTATAGTATCCAACTAATCCTAGGAAACCCCTCAACTGTTTAAGGGTAGTTGGAGTAAACCAATCCCTTATAGCAACAATCTTCAAGGGATCTGTAGACACGCTTTCTTGCGTGATGAAATGACCTAGATATTCAATCCTTCTCACTCCAAAGAAGCATTTAGATTGCTTAGCAAATAGCTGGTGGTGCTGCATAACCTCAAAAATAGACCTTAAGTGTCGCATATGCTCATCTAGAGTTCTATTGTAGATGAGTATATCATCAAAGAAAACAAGTACATGTTTCCTAAGAAAGGCCTGAAAGACAAAATTCATCAGTCCTTAAAATGTGGCAGGTGCATTCGACAGGCCAAAGGGCATAACCACATATTCAAAGTGCCCAGCATGAGTTCTAAAGGTTGTTTTAGGTACATCTTCAGTTGCCATCCTCAGTTGGTGGTAACCAAATCGAAGATCAGTCTTAGAAAAGATTATAGACCCTCCAACTCATCCAATAGGTCCTCAACAACTGGAATAGGGAACTTGTTCTTGATAGTGTGTTTATTCAAATCTCTGTAATCCACACACAACCTCCATGTACCATCTTTCTTGCCCACCAACACCACTGGAGCAACAAATGGACTACAACTAAGTTGTATCACCCCTTGATCTAACATCTGTTCAACCAACCCTTCAATAATGTCCTTCTTGACTGAAGGATATCTGTAAGGTCTTTTATTTATAGGTTCAGTATTGTTGTGCAACACTATTCTATGATCAAAAACTCCTCTGAATAGAGGTAATTGTTGGGGTTCCTCAAATAAAATATTGTACTCTTATATTAGACTTAGTAGTCTAGGGTCTTCCTCAAAGTTCTCATGAGCGTCAATTGAATGTCACTGGTCTTTGTTACATTTATATGGTACTACTTTAATCATACATAGTTGGGAATTGTTACCTGACATTTTAGCTAACTTCCCAGCTCCTGTAGTTCTGATTTGTTTGCCTGCTCCCCTGAGAAGATGCTTTCTCCCTTTATACCAAAACTCCATGGTAAGTTCCCTAAAATTCATCTTGATATCTCCTAGTGTTAACAACCATTGCACCCCCCCCCCCAAACTACACCACAAGATCCTAATGGCAACAAAAGGAATTCTGCTGAAAGCTCCACACCTTGTAACTGTCAAGACCCAATTTCTCGAATCATGATGGCACCTACTATACCCTACCAGTAGGTAAGCCAACCGGAAACCCAGAACATCAAGCAATGAGCAGAAGGGTAGAAACTAACGAAAACAATAATCTAAACAAGAACAACAAGGCAGAAGCAAACCAAAATAAATATATACATGATCCCTCCCAGAACCTGGAAGTCACTAGTACAGAGCTATTTAATAAAGAGTACAAATCCCAAATGTGGACCACAACAGAGCGTGTCTCAAAAGCAACAAGACTAGCTAAACAAAAGAAGGAGACAGAACAAACCCAAAACGCCAAGTGCTTGCCCTCGTCTCCAAGTCACAGCTACAAAAGAAGGCTGGAACTACTCACTGCTGGTAACTGGTACTGGGACCTGCATCACAAAATAGATGCAGAGCTTAGCATAAGTACCAAAACAATAGGTACTCAGTAGGCATCATAGGCCGACTGAGCAAAAAGGGTAAAAACAATAAGAAAGGATAGAATCTAGACACAGAGAAGTCAAAGTGGATATGAAAAGAAAGCACACGAGCATACCAGAAATAAACTAAGTACAACTAAACTAAACCTAACTGGACCCCCATAAGCCCAGAAGGTACACTCGTGAGCAAGTTTAAGTAAAACCTGAACAGACCCCCATAAGCCCGAAAGGTACACAGAATAACTAAGTCTAATGAGAAAGAAGAAAAATGGGCTCCCAGCCCCAAGTAACCAAGATAATCTATCAGACTCCATCCAGCCAGCAGTGCACTGCCAGCCCAGCTAGAAAGAGTGACCCCAGAGGGCACCCAACCAAACAATTCACTCCCAGCCCAGCTAGAAAGAGGGACCCGTGAGTGAGGTAGATATCACAAGTCGTTCTACCATGCAGTCAGCTCCTAGCCCAGCTAGAAATAGCGACCCGGGGACACCCAGCCAGCAACACATTCCCAACCCAGCTAGAAAGAGAGGCTCGAGGGCGATCGCCGATATCATTGAGTTTACCTAGCCAACGATACGCTCCCAGCCCAGCTAGAAAGAACTACCCCGGGGGTGATGGTATTTCCAATAGGATCCAATCCAACAACAACCACTGTGGAACGCCATCCACTCTAAGAAATCACAGAAAAGACTCCAAGCCTATACTATCATAATCCCACGCCTCTAGTGATGCACCGAACCTTCGAGAATGCGTCAGAACCACAAAATGAGAAGGAGAAGATACAGAAGTACAACAAGCAGCGATAACGCCTAATCTAAGGCTCAAACTATCAGACTCAAGTCTGCTACTCCAGTCTACAAGGAGCTAAGTCATCCAAACGACGTCGGTAGAAAGTCAAGGCTATCCAGCCCACACAGGTCATAAGTCTAAGGGAATGCTAGCCTAACCTAGACTAAGGACATCATGCTTACGGTTAAGGATGCACAAGAATACAACACATAGCATACAAGCATACAATAGCATTTAGCACATAAGCATACAACTCTACTAAACCGATTAACATGATACTATACCCGAAATATGGCCAATCGATCTTAACATGAGGTATCTAATCAAAGTAAAGTAGGAAACTGTTACCCACCCCCAATTCACTTCAATCAACATATTTTTACACAATTAAGCTCAATTTGATAGAAAAGAAGCCATAACCTACCTTAAGGTCGACCGTGTGCGCTCCAAATCACTTTACCAGAGCTTTTCCTTCCCGAAAAACCTTTGAACGCTGTCACTCTATCAAATATAGGATCACAATGTTAGTACGGTCGTTTAGACACCAAAATCACAACAAACGGAGACGGGTTAATTTTGGAGTCAAAATGGGAATCGTGGAACCCGCACCGAACCGTTCGAATTTGACTCTGTTAAGAGACCCAAAATAGTACCCCGAACTTGTGTTCCAAAATGGAACACAATTCGAGGCTCAAAACACAGCAAAAACCAACAAGCAAGAAAACTACACTTTAATCAACTTAAAAGAAAACAACAGCAGTCTAAACTCAGAATTAACGAGAATCAAAAGGTGCCCAACACTCCTTGTACACTCCACGACGAAAGCCACAACAATTTCCAATACGTGGGACTGCAAATCACCCAAAACCGAGCTAAAATGAGAGAGATATGACCAAAACAAGAATGCCAAAAACAAGGGCTCGAAAAAGGGTACAACAGTCAGGTTTATCACGAAATTACCTTGAAAAACGTGCACCCGACAGCTTCCGAACACTCTACAGTGAAGCCACCAAAAATACAAAGCTCTCGCACTTCGAATTGCCTAATTCGGATGAGAGATGAGAGAGAGATGAGGGTTTTAAGTTTGGAAAATGTTGCTGATGTTTCTGCATTTATAGCAGATTTTTCTGCAAGTTTTTCCCAAAACTTAAAAACTCCGACAGGGTGCTTCGAACTCGTTCGAAACCCCGTGCACGCAAACGAAATATGCAGCCATACCAAATTCGATATATTGGACTCCATGGATCAGTCAAAATTTCCATACGAGGTCATCTTGATAAAAAGTGGGTCCCACACCCAAATGCCATTTTAAGTCAAAAACCACAAAAAGGCTCAAAAAAATATCAGAAACCTCGGGACACAAAAGAAGGGTCAATCTAGACCAACTCGACATTTCGGAGCTAACCGCGCTGACGGAATTTTCATCCGAGCGCGTTTACTCAGATTGTTGACTAAAGTCAAACTTAGGCTTAAAGTTAAAGTTAAAACGCCTAATCGCACCGACTCACACTGAAAACCTCGGGAGTCATGCAGACCATGCTACTGGCCTAAAATGACCCTTCCGGAGTTGATGGAATCGTCAAAATTGGATTCTGATGTCATCTTCTTGAACTTTTGATCGAAAGTGATCGTTCAAGGTTCATAAGCTCCAAAAATACTAAAACTCGCACAAAAGCCAAACGATCAACCAGGTGACCGAACTGTCAGTCCCAGCAAGTCATAAATGACTTGGGGTCACTATAGGAACACTCTAAATGACACACAGAAGGAAAAATATAGAAATGACCAGGAGGGTCATTACAATAACAACCAAGAAATATTGCACATCTGGCTCACCTGCATGTCATTACCATTAGTTGTTGTAACTGCCTAAGGCGTAGTAGATGCAACTTGGCATCCCAAACCCTTCACCACTTCATATCAATGAAATTATGTGAACTTTATGTGTCTATGAAGATGTGAAAAGGTTTCTTGGAATGGTAACCAGTGACCCGTAATGTTCTGAACCCCAATGAGCCATTAAGTGCATGAACAGAGATTTATATGTTCTAATGGTCTGATTAATTCTATCTCTTGGTCCTCCTAAGCTGCTTCTTTTTCCTGTTCATTCTCCACTTCTTCATGTTCCTCCACATCTATCAAGTATAACTACTTCAAGTTCTTGCACTTGTGACCAAACACATACTTCTCATTACATAAATAGCATAATCCTTTGGACCTCTTTTCATTCATTTCTTCTGCACTCAGGGTTCTTCTATTGGTCCCTCTAGTTGTTGTTGTATTTGTATAGCTACTTGGGGTGGGTAATTAGGGAGATTTACTTTGAAAATTCTTATCACTATACCTTCTTGGTTGATTTGAATTCTGAACAGGCTATCTCACAGCTTCTAAGTATGCCTCCTGCATTCTTGCCGACTTATAAGCTTGAGATAATGTGCGAGGGTTTGTTATTTTTACTGCCATGTTCAACTCCTTCTT
The DNA here is from genome assembly GCA_029582725.1 of Solanum chiquidenum. Taxonomy (NCBI): domain Eukaryota; kingdom Viridiplantae; phylum Streptophyta; class Magnoliopsida; order Solanales; family Solanaceae; genus Solanum; species Solanum chiquidenum. The sequence continues at coordinate 11,379 of JAJOOS010004916.1, forward strand.
CAGACCTCCTACAAAGCAACTGATTGCATTTTCTTGTGACAGATTAACCCTGGTTAGATTCCTCTCAAAAATAGCCTGATAATCTTTCACTGCTCCTGTTTGTCTCACTTTTTTTATCTTCTCCATTAGGTCATCATAATTTCCCCCAAATCTTTCAACTAAAGCCATAACATACTCATTTCATGTTGGTGATTGTAAGTATTGTCTATACTTCATGAATGAAAAATGCCATTGAACAGCCTCACCGTCAAACTGTAAAGTTGCAATCCCTAACCTTTCCTCCATCGGAATGTTGTCCATACTAAAAAATTATTCGATCCTGAATAACCAAGATCTGAGATCTTCTCCAGAGAACCTCAAGAATTTCATCCTCGACCATCGAGAGAATTGAGAATGATGATTGGTGAAACTACTTGCACTCTTCTCCCTGTGGAGCTTTTCATTGAACTGTTTCTATGCATCTGGCAATTCCCCTCTTTCAAGATGAATTACATGTGATTTTTCTCCTTGATTTCCTCCAGTAGTTGCAAGTGATTTTCTCCAACAGTCGCCAATTGATCCTTCAATTCCAACACAACTTGATCCGGCTTCTTAAGATTCGAAACTTCCCCTGCAAGAATCCCCATTTCTGATAACACTTTCTGCATCAGCTCACGTAATTCCCCCACTTCGCTGTTAGAAGACCCCTCATTTGCTCTTGTATTTTTTGTCATTGTTGCCAAGGAAAGATCAGCTTTGATACCAATGTTAGCTCAATTGCAGAAATCACTGAAGATTCGAAGATTGAGATGAACTGCTGAAGAATAGCTCAAGAACAATTAGAAGAGAAGAGAAGAATTAGAGAAAAAGAGAGATTTAGAGAAGAAAATAATGATCTGTATATTGATGATCTGAAGTGTACATATGAGAGTGTTTATATACAACTGTAGTGTAGTGACATATTCAGCCTAATTCTCAACTAAGTTCCTGATCGACTAACCAACTTTATGAGCAGTAATGAACAGTAATTTTGTAACTAACTAACTAATTGTTAGTTATAACAGAATCTGTTGACATGGCCAATACTAAGCCTAATTAGCTGATTAGTGTAACAATAAGTTGGATGCAAACAGTGTGAGCACTGTCTACAAGTGAAATTTTATCCTTGGATGACAGTTCTCTTACAACAGACACTACACTTTATAGGCAGGTTATTGGCTCATTGCAATACCTCACCTTTACACGACCTGATATATGCTTTGCAGTAAACAAGCTCGCTCAATTCCAACACCTCCATCAACTAAGCATTGGTAAGAAACAAAGAGGTTTTGTCGTTATTTGAAAGGAACCATAACCTATGGACTTCACTTCAAATATGGTTACTGTTCTCAGTTACTTGCACACTTAGATGCAGATTAGGGTGGTATTCTCGATACTAGACACTCCACTTCAGCCTATGTTATTATTCTTGGAAAGAATCCAATTAGTTGGTGCTCCAACAAGCAACGCATTGTTTCCAGATCTTCAATAGAAGCGGAATACAGGGCTGTAGCAGGTGCTCTAGCTGAGCTAAATTGGCTAACCAACCTACTGCAAGAACTTCGGGTCAAGCTGTCTTGTCCTCCTAAGGTCTTTTGCGATAACATTAGTGTCACTTATATGTGTCATAATCCAGTCTTCCATAGTCGAATGAAACATGTCACAATTGACTTTCATTTTGTCTGTGACCAAGTGGAAAGTGGAAAAATTTCAGTTCATCACATTCCAACTGGAGCTCAACTAGCAGATGCCTTAACTAAATCACTTCTCAGAAGGTCCTTTGTCCACCTTGTTAGCAACATTGTTCTCAAGTAAATTGAGTCAATGTTGAGGGGCCATGATAAGGATAAGGATGCATAGTCCTAGTACGTTAGTATGTTTGAGTCATATATGTAGTTAGTTCCTTTTCTCTTTAGATCTCTTATGTTCAACAAACTCCTTTCTCTTCTATACTTGTTCATGTATAAATACCACACATTGTATCAATAATACTCGCGCTTTCATAACCATATACAAATCTTATAGATTCAACTCTCTTAGAGTTTGTTTGTGTTAAGATGAGTTGGGTTAAGATGGATTAAAGTGGGGGTCATACTCCACCCCCCTAAAGTAAAACTCAAATTGAAGCAAAATTTTAGTCATCTTAGATCCATTTCCTTTGTGTTGATATTAATATGCACAAGCTAAATGCATTTTCAAAAATATCAAAACATTCCAAATTACATCTTCCTAACGAATCTATTTCATTTATGGTAAGAAAGAACAAAAGTTTTGTATATGAAATAATATTTCACAAGGCAAACACAATCGATGAATCATTGTAATGATTTTTTTGTGAAACTGTACAATCAATAATTATATTATTTTTAAATTATAAAATGGAAAGAAAGTAATAGACTTATGTGTGACTTAAAATATAGATGTTTACAAATAAAAGGAAAATAATAGACAAATAAATCATTTGTACTCCTAACATTGTATTTCCTCATAGAAGAATCTATTTATCTCCTTGACCAATTTTCTTTGGTAACTAACAACTTTATTAATCATCAAAGAGCTTCAATACAAAATCATGACAATCAAACACTGATTGTTATCACAATTCTAAAACTAAATATACTAGACTATTCCTTTACAAGTCTTTATACTAAAATATCAGTTGTTGTATCTTAGCTTTGATATATATTGAGGCTCTTACATTACTCACATACACTATCTCTTTTGTTGTTACTATTCATTGTTTATGTTGTCTTCAAATGTTCTCTGATTTCTCTCCATCCACACTGCATGTACATATTCAATGTACACCAATCAGAGGAGTTGAGCATTATATGTCTTGCATTTTGTGTTCTGCATAATCCACTCAAAGTTTTGCTCTTATGTTGTAGCTTGATATATTGATATGTTCATCCAAAATTAGTAGTCTATGGAACATGCTTTGAGTAAAGTGGCAGAATACAAATAGATGATCTCGTGATTCCAACTCTCTTTGACATAGTTTACATTTCTGATCAACCTCTATGTCCCATGAGGTGTGAATCTGGCTTAGGTCAAACTGCAGTTGCAAACATCATACCTTTATAAGTAACTTTATCTCTCTCCCCAAGAAGTAGTAAGTAGATCATCTTGATGATAACTTTAGTTTGTCCAACCAATTGAATTTGTTTTAGTAAGCTTTTCGCTGCTACAATCTTCTTAACCATCTAAGATGCATGTTGTGGTAGTGGAGCTGATATGATATTGTAAAGTTCCATTTCATGAGAAATTGTTTTTATATGTGAAATAATTTTTTTACCCTTTTTCGTAGCATTATAATGCTTATTATGTGTTTTGGAGATGGTTGACATGATTCTCAATGTGATCGAGTGAGATGTTAGTGGTTTTGAGTTTTTTAGTTGAGTTATATTGAAATGGTTGACTTTGGTCAATATTTCATGATCGGAGCGTAAGAGAGTGATTCTGTCAGTTTTATTGAGTCCATAACGTTGAGTTTGGTCAAGTAGGATGGTTGGTTAGAGTCCTAAGAGCTTAGGTTGTGATTTGGATATTTAGGTAAAAAGTTGATTTTTTGGCCTAAATGGGTTTCGAGGGTTATTTCTTTCATAAAATATACTTTTTGAAATTCGATGATTCCATTGGTTTTGAAACATGTTTTATGATGAACTATTGGTTCGTGTTTATAGGGTCTAGATGAGTTTCGAAGGTCAAAAGGACGTTTTAAAAGTTGTTGGTGCACACTTTTAGCGACGGAAAAATAGACTTTTAGCAATGGAAAATGGGTTTCAGCGACGAAATCACTGAGTTAAAAACCTATTCAAACCCATTTCCTATTTTTTGATATTTTGGGAGCTAGAAAGGTCTGTTTAAGGTGATTTTTAATGTGTTTTTCTCTCTTAAGCATTGGATACGCATTTCTAACCATATTTTACTCGTTTCCCAAGAATATTCCTTCCATAATTCTATCCACAAAGTGGATATTTTAAACCCCAAAGTAGAAAAATAAAAACTTGTTGATTTGAAGGTCGATTTGGAATGCGTTATCATTCATTTTTTAAATTTAGTTCCTTGTATTTTGGGTAAACTGATTTTGATAAAGATTTTTCAAAAATTCTCATTTTAAACCTGATATACCGTGAGTTTACGGTATTTCTAATACATTTCACTTACAAGTTGTATGTGTCTAGGGCCTTTTTATATTGGTTTTATGTGTTTTTATCATATTTTGCAGGAAAGATGTTCAGGCACGGAAGTAAAGAGATAGCTGAAAGGAATGCAGAAAAGGGCATCTACGGAGTGATCTACGGACCGTAGGTCTATTGACGCTCCGTAGATGGTGGCCGTAGATCAGCAGCCAAGG